>JAFVLL020000600.1:0-43484 GCA_021397915.2 Tor tambroides
CAACTACATATTTATTCTCTAACTGCTACTTTTTCTTTAAAAACTAACGCTAGCTTTCTTTTTTCTATTCTATCTACTTGTTTTCCTTGAAAAAACAACAAAAAAACCTTGCTATGTGTACTGCGTTAGGCTAACCGAGACTTGTCAAATGCTTGCATGTTGTTGCTCTTTTGTTGGTTTTGATTGCTTCTATTGTCCTCTTTTGTAAGTCGCTTTGGATAAAAGCGTCTGCTAAATAACTAAATGTAAATGTAAATGTAATTTGGAATTTGAAACCTTTGCTTTATAATAGTATTACTATTAATAGTAATAGAATAGACACTTGCCTGTCTCCTATAAGTTGGGCTGGTGTGTTTTGGGTTTTGACTAAATGATGACAGAATCAAAGTCAAAATCTTTTTTTTTTGTGTGTGTCTATTCATTAACCATTTTAAAATTAAGCTTCTTTTGTGGTTGTTGTCTCAGGGCTTCCTGTTCTCAGGATGTCTTCACTGACAGATGCCAGCTGGAGGTAACCACAACACTCTACAGCCATTTTCTTCACCCTGGAGAGGACATGGTCCACTGGGCCACTCATCTTGTGACATGTGTCTGGATACAGGCTCTAATGTCTTCTGCATTAGACACTTGTCCCCCAACGGCTCCTATCGCTGTGGACTTCTCAGTGCCGTACCCCATGCCTTACTTCCAGACCCGCAATCCCATTCAGAACATAGTTACCAACTCCCTTTTCCAAGAGGTCTATGTGGCCTCTCAGAACGTCATTGAGGCGGTGAACATCACTCTAGGTAAACTTTGGGAACTCCGTACGGGACCCGTGGGCAGTCCGGAGTGTGAGATATGCGATTTATGTGATATCGCAAGAGATCCTTTCCATGAGGACACAGACAATGAGGTGCTGCTCCTAGATACGTTCTTGATGTACTTGTACTCGTGTGGAAGCTCCCAGTATGGAGTTTGCTATTTCCATCAACTTCATGAAAATGGAAAGCCTCCAGGGCCTTCAAAGTGTTTATTCCGGAAGAAGTTCAACTCTCCGCAGTTCTGTCCGGATTGCATTGCCAGTCCTTTGGGAACGAAAGTCTCCATGGTGGAAGAGGGCCAAACGGTGTACTTCTTTGTTGCAGCAACGGTGAACAACAGCGTGACGCAAAAATACGGTCGCATGTCCATTTCCGTACGCCGACCGGTTGCGACTGAGGATGGTTTTTACACCGATGTCAGGGGGTTGACGGTGTTGCCTCCTCTACGGCAGACGTACAGCATTGAGTACATCTACAGCTTCTACACACAGGACTTTGTCTACTTCTTGTCTGTCCAACGAGAGAAAACTGACTTGGACTCGTCGCCCTTTCAGACAAGACTAGGCCGTCTGCCACGCCACGAGTGGGAGATGCGACGCTACCGTGAAATTGTTTTAGAATGTCGCTTTGAGCCCAAAAGGCGAAGGAGAAGCAATGGCAGCGAACCTTTCAAAGATGTGGTCTACAACGTGGTTCAAGCAGCCCACTTTGGCAAGGCCGGACGGGAGCTTGCCGATGAGCTGGGTGCTGAAGAAGAGGATGATATCTTATATGGCGTATTTGCTGTAACCGATGACTCGGGCATTCCTGAACATGATTCAGCACTTTGTGCATTTCCGATGGATACGGTAAACACGGCAATAGACGATGGAGTGGAGGACTGTTGCAAGTCAGGACCAGAGCAGCTTTCCAGAGGCCTTTGCCATTTTCAGCCCTGTGAGAGCTGCCCACATGAGGTTGGTGCATTTTCTCAGTTTATTTTGTTGTTTTTTTTTGTTCGCAATCATCTATTCATATTCTGTATGCTTTTGAACCATTTGCAGATAAATTATTTTCCTGGTTAAAAACAACTGAAAGTTTACTGTTGTGTACCACAAAAAAAGATCTTTGACTTGTTCCAAAGGAAAACTGCAATTAAACGCCACAAATAAACATTTAAAATATGTAAATGCCACACTGTTTAGAATGTCTAACTTTAACAAATGACATTATGTGTGGTTTCGAAGAAATGGCTGGAGGATTGCATTTCTCGTCCATCATCGCTTTGCATGTTGGCCTTATTTTTTGACTCTTCTGTCTGGTCCCTTCTCACTCTCTCATGTGGAATGGTATTGTTTTACGTTGAGACTTACCAAGCTTTCTAGTGTGCGTTGTGGTGCCATGCCCTCTTAACAAAAGCTTAAAGGTATTTTAATTGGCTTGATTCTTTCTTTTTTGTTCTTTTGTTGTAAAATGGTTTGAGTGACCACAATGTGGGTCATAACAAGCCTTGTGTATTCTGTCTCATGTCCTTGTGTATAGGACTTCAACTCCTATAGAGAGTAACAGTGGCACTGAAGGCACTACACTTCATCAAAAACTGTATGGTCTGATTGAAGAAACCATTTAAACACCTTTTGTAACCATTAACACTGAGACTCTGAGACTGAAGTTGTTCATTTTCAGAAACTTAGTAAGTTTTCTTATGTTCTTGCCTGTGGCACACGCACACAAAATGTCAAAACATTTATGCAGGAAATAAGAGCAGCTATTGTAGTCCAATAGAATAACTTGGAAAAACAAAGTTGCAAAACAGTATGTTCCCTGTAGGAAAGTCTAACCACTGTGAACCAAAAAAGAGGTTATGCGAAGTTCTTGTAACCCTTAAAAAGGCCTAAAAAGTATATGAATTGCTTAATATAAGTCTGTGATTATCATTCAGATTTAGGTATATGTGGCTGCTTTTGCTTTATACTCGCTGTTGAAAGTGTTTTCTTTTAGGCTGTGCTTGTTCTAAGTCTGATTGCCTGAGACTTTACTCATGACTAGGAAATGATTTAAAACTTGACTCAGACTTGCAAAAGAATGACCCGTGCTTGACCCTGGCATACCAACATTAAAAACCCAAATTTCAACGTTTTTGGTGCTTCCATCATTTTGAGTTTTAACATGAAGTTCAAAACAAGTTGCTTAAGTAGCCTGTGCTTTTTTTTCTATTTGTGTGTGTTTTTAACAGCTTTGAAGCTTTTGCTGAACCATCTCTGCTATGAATTTCATATTCAAGCTTGCAGTAGTTCTGTGAAATGATCTAAACAGCTTAAATCTAATATTGCCTTGCTCTGTACTACAGCAGGATTCTCAGAAAACAATCTCAGCCACTTACAGGAGTTTTCTTTCATTACCGCTAGCATTAGAAGTCTGATTTTGAGTTTTGTGAATATACAGGAAGATATTTGAACATTAAAAAAAGATAATGGAAAAATGATGCTCTTGTAAGGCAAAGTGGTCTAGAGGAACATTTTCTGCCTTGCAGCAGCTAGATTACTTTTTGGCTCCACTGAAGAAGTCAAAGAAACTTGAAAGAAAGCAGAACACTGAGTTCATGCTTGTAGTATGTGTTCTTAAACTACAGTGAGTATGTGTATTACGTAAGTATGCTAAATCTTTTCTTTAAATGAACTCTTTTTGCCTAGCCATTTGCAGTTTGCATTTTGATGTCTAATGCAGTGATTCATTTTTACGTCTAAATTCATTTTATGGCCACTGCATACTTACAAAATACTCTTTTTAAAACCTTCATCAAAACAAAAATAAGAACTAATTTATAACATGTCTGTCAATTTATTTTTTTTATTTGCCTATAATGCTAATGTACAATTGAAATGAGTGACAAATGTGGTTCAGATTTCTTAAAAGCTGCAAAGTCCATTATTTTAGTGTTCAGATGAGAATTAGCCACTTTCGCAATCTAAACAGTGTGTGGGAGAATGTCTCGGAATTCTCAGGGTGTGATTGCGAGTTTGCTGCCTAAAAGCAGAGTTTACAGATGGTATGTTTGTTATTAGTGTGTGTTTGTGCAGTTAAAAGAATAGGGTTTTCCACTGAGGTCAATGTTTATGGGAAATGTGTGGAAAAAGGAGAAAATGACAGTGTTGTTTTTGAGAGACACTCACCAGATCACTCATTTTGGATGCGCTTGTTAAAAAGTATGATTTAAACACATTTGAACAGATAGAAGTGCTACTGTGTTTACTATTATTATTATTATTATTATTATTATTATTATTAAAAAAAACAATCTGCAAACTAGAACTCCTCTAATTTGTGTTAAATCAGTCTACTGTACATGCAATAAAAAAGATTATTAGATTATTATTAATGCATTTCCACATTGAAAATACATTTGTGAAAATGATCATGATTGTCTTAGTTTTTCTAAAAAAAATAAAATAAAAAAAAAGTATTTTCAGGCAAGTATGTCAGTTGTGACTAGCTAGCACCACTTTATAAGGAAGGTTCACAGCCACTTCACAGTTGTCTAGGGCCATGATTTGGTTAGTCAAGGATTGTGCGGTTGTCTTTTGTCTGATGTTGGGAGTTTCAGTTTTTTGTTTGGAATATCAGACTCCCAGACAATACAGAAATTGGAGAGAGCAACATGTGATAGTTTACAGCAGATCAGCGTAGAACCACAGATCACTGCAAAACTGAAGTACCCAAACAAGAGATTGAGTTCTTTTGTGTTATGTTTGGAATTCTTGTGGTGAGAATCTTAATTGGTGGTTTATATTACTGGAATATACAAAATATACAAATCATTGTCCACGTATTTCACTAAAATGTATTTTCTTCATAGCTCTAGAAAACAACATGCTGAAACCATATTTTTTAAATACACTATCTATCTATCTATCTATCTATCTATTTACCAAAAAGTAGTATACTTCAAGTTTATTTTATTAAAGTATACTAAAGTAAAGTTCAAGTATAGTTTTAAGTATACTTTATGTAGTAAGTATACAAATATCAGTGTACTAGTATTATACTCGTAAGTGTACTATTTCAATACTCCTTGGGACTAAATTGTTTAGTCACTTTCTAGTATATAAAAGTATACATTTAAGTATACTTTAAGTATAACAGTAGTAAACTTTTAGTACACAACAAGTTTACATCAAAGTTTTTAGCTTGTACTGCAACTATACTAAAAGTGAACTTATAGGTATATTGATAGTTTACTAATTAAATACTTGTAGTAGCATTTGTAGTATACGTATAGTACTTATAGAAGTATAGTCTCAGTAAACTACTAGTTTAGAAGTTTTATACTGAAAGTATACTCATAATTTTTTTTAAGTGAACTTTACGTCATACTTTAAGTATACTACTATGTCAAGTCAAGTCAAGTCAAGTTGAGCTTTATTGTCATTCCGCTACATGTGGGGACATACAGTGGAACGAAATGTCGTGCCTCACAGGACCACGGTGCTACATACATACAGACATACAACAACGAAGTAAAACGCTATAAACTTACACACAACTACCTACTAACAGATTTTAACTATAAGTATACTATATATAAATGTTTACCCTATACAAACTAAAGATAAAAATATAAGAAATAAAACTAGGAAATACAAACTATACAGACGCTTCACATAAATACTGTACATGTGCAGACATTTTGAGTCAAGCAGCTGGCTGGGGAACAGTACAAGATGATTTGTAGTGCATGAGCATGTAATCATGCATATATTGCTGAGTCTTTTGTAGGATTGTGTACACACAGCAGTGTGTGAAAGTGTCTAGTGTGCACAGAGGTGAGTGTGTTACTACAGGTGGTTTGTACAGGCCCACTCACCTGTGTGTAGCACACTTTGAATTGCACAGAAAAGTTTCATACAGTTTTTTTATTTGGTGTGGTAAGGTTGGGGGGGGGGGGGTCCATGTTTCAGGAGGTAGGGGTTTGCATGGGGTTTCAGAGGGGGGCAGGGTGGTTAGAGTTCAGGGCTCTCACAGCCTGGGGGAAAAAGCTGTTGAGCAGTCTGGCGGAGCGGGCTCTGATGCTCCGGTACCGTCTTCCTGATGGTAGGAGTTCGAAGAGACTGTGGGAGGGATGGGTGGGGTCCTTCACGATGCTGTGAAGGACCCCAGCATCGTCCTTCACAATAATGTCCCTATTAGGTATTAATTTGTATAGATTGTGTTATATGAATATCTGCTTATATGCTATATGAGTGTTATATGAGTATCTGCTTGTAAACAGAAACATTTTATTAGCTTCATGCATTTTTTTTTAAACACTTGTGTGGGTAAGTTTCATAAATAAAAAATAAAGAAATAAACAACATTTTGAACAAAAAGCTGAAAAAAGACTATGAATTGGATTCAGAATGATAATCAAAACGTAAATGGAGTCGATCAACACCCCAAAGCTTGACAGTCATTATTACCTCTTCATTGGTCTACGTTTTATTCCATAACGTTACACAGTTTTGATGCTGTTTTATGTCTGATGATGGTGTTAGATTACATGTGGAAGCATCTGTTGTTTCGGTTTCTTCTTCACTTGTGTTTTTTTGGAAATTCTGTACCGGAGATGTGTACTAGCGCCCCCTACCGTATAACAATGAAAACATGGATACTAGGAGCACAGTAGCTCAAATATTTAGACTTTTTCGAAGTATAAGTCAAGTATACTTAAATGTCATTTTAAGTATATTTCTGAGAAGTACATAAAGCCCATTTCTGAGAAGTACATAAAAAGTAGACTAAAAGTATACTTTCCTATTTTTTAGTTTAAAAGAAGTATACTAATAGCACACTTGAATAAACTTCTTTTTCGTAAGGGTCTATCTATCTATCTATCTATCTATCTATCTATCTATCTATCTATCTAAAAATAAAAATGAACACATAACTTTAATAAAGCAGTGCAATGTTGATTATTTTATTGCATATGTATGATCAGAGCATGGAGCACAATATGACCTGCAGAGATCAGCCCACCCTGGTGTCTCAGCCGTACTACAGAGTCGACCTCTTCAACAGACAGATGAGAGGTGTCCTGCTCACCTCATTGCTGGTCACCAGCATCGAAAACAAGACAGTGGCTCATATAGGCACATCAGACGGGAGACTCCTGCAGGTATGGATCATGAAGAAGACAATTCCAGTTTCATTAATCATTACATTAACCTCTGTTGTTTTTTATGCCACAGCTTGTACTGAGAAGGTCCAGCCCCATCGTCTTTGCTAATTACTCCCTTGTAGAGAACCAGAAAGTGTCGTCCACCGCAGCGGTTCTCTCCCCGGACCATCTACTGTTTGTGGTTGGAGATAAGGTGTGTAGCATAAAATAATTAAAGGAATGAATCAGATGTAATACCAACCATGATTTCACTTACATTTTTTTTTTAAAAGTGGTATGCAGTATGAAGTATGCTAGTATTCCAGTTGGATATGGCCAAGATTGTAGAAGGCTGTATTCCTTTTTTGGGCTAATGATGGTTATATAATTAAAACTGGCAGATGATTCAGGTGCCTCAGAGGGGTCCGGGTTGTCAGCACTTCCTCACATGTGCCATGTGTCTGATCGCACCAAAGTTCATGGGATGTGGCTGGTGCTCGGGTCAGTGCACCTGGGCTTCTGAGTGCAGGAAACACTGGGGAAATGAGTCCTGTCCGCCTGGCATCACAGAGGTGAGATATTAGCATTATTATTTGTTAACAAGGTTTATCCATCAGTGACTCGTTTGTAAAATGTATTGTACAGGCTACAACAAAGAATCTATATTATAAAACTAGATTAATACTTTTCACAAATGTTTAATAGTCTGGACAGAATTTGAAATATTAGATATTTATTTATAAAAATGTATTTATATTATTTTAAATATTAGATAAGTACTCGTATTGATATGTAAATATATGTCATTTATGTTTACCCACAGTGTGAGCAGGCATATAGGAAATGCATATGGAAATGTTCTGTGTAGTTTTTCCCCAAAACAGCACCCCCTGATGGTCAGAGTGAGATGACTCTGTGTGGATGGGAGTTTCAGTCGCCCCTGCGACCCGCCATCACGACCAGAACCCATGAGGTGAAGCTGGGAGAAACCGTCTGTGTGGTTCAGCCTCACAAAAGCAACAGCACACAGTAAGTATTACTGATTTCATGCAGGATTACTAGTTGACTGAAACTAAATCTGAAACTAAAATTAAAAAAAAAAAAAGCAAAATTGTAACTTGATATAAAATCCTACTTGCCAAAGCAACAGTTCTCATTTTAAACTTGATGTTCTAAAATAATTAAAGCTAAAACTTAAGCCCTATTCACACCAAGCACGATAACTATAAAGCTAACGATAAAGATATAGTTCTAGCAGAGTCCACACCGCAACTATAACGATAAAGGCACAGAGAAACGATATCGTTGGAATCATTTTCAGAATTATTTTTTCCAGCTGATGAACGATACAAACATTGACAGCCAGTCAGAATCCATCCTGCTATAATGAGCTAGAGAATTTAAAGCGACAGGCGCATGTGCGCTCAGAATAAACAGACGAGATCGTTCACTGGTGTGGACGCTAATATCGTTATCTTTATAGTTATCGTTCTTGGTGTGAATGGGACTTTACAGTACTATTAAAAAATATTTTTGTTTTAGCTAGGTGTTGAACGACTTTTGATTTTTTAAAGTTGACTTTTATGTGAGGAAAGTCGAGTGAGTCGAAGTCGACTAGTCACTGATGATGTCATTAATGAACAAATAAGCCTGAACCTGGAGCTGTGACTCAAATACCTTGTGCATAGCTATGGCATATGACACAGCGCTGCCCACATGGCTATTGTTACTATAACAGCTCATTTTTATCAGTTCATTTGTCTTTGGGTCGTTACATTTCTCACAGATTTCTGCTCGTTCTAAATCAGATACAGATAAAGTAGCACAGTAATGGCCCCGATATACTTCAAACGAAATCGAAGAACGAACTGATATGATGTCATTTCGAACAAAATCAGGCCGAAACGAAGTTCGTTTTGAGTTCGTTTTGGCAGTTCGATACAGCTCACCAAAGCGAACTTTCTGGGGAGTCCATTTTGACTCCTAAACACCTTTGAGCTACCATTGGTCCGTGGCGATTACGCAATCGGTGGGTTTGTTCTGGAGCTCCACCTTCTTTGACACGTGATTTTTTTCATTCAACAAAGGTCAGGCGGGGGAACAACATCTCCAAGTCACTAGCAACATAAATACACTGTGTCGAATAACTGAACTGCCACAAATATATCCGCACCTGTACAATCGCTCGTGGGGAGACTTTAAAGGTTCAGAGAAAGCATTTAATTCCTAGAAAGAAATCGCAACGAAGCTTGGTGTCGACGACCCGGAGTTATGCAAAAAGCGACGTAGAGAAACATCAGATGCAAGTTTTCCAAAGCCATGAAAAGAAACAAATAAAAGGGTAAAGATATAAGGTAACAAGTACCAAATACATGTGTTTCAAATAAATGTTACACCATACTGCTGCTGCTGTTGTTCTTTCAATAAGCGAATATAAAAGGTATACAATAAATGAAATGCCAAAAGAACATACAATAATAAACCTGTTTTTATCAAGTTATGACAACATATAAAATATAAAAACGTGTAATGATTTATCCAGTTTAATAAAAGACCTAGATACACCATCATTGCATCGTTGTTGTGTTCAGGGCATACGCGCGAGCGTCGCGACACATGTTTACATTAATCTACAGCCTGCCTCCAGCAGCGCGGGGGGGTTGGAATGTTCGAAAACAGTATACCGTCGCTCAGCCTTTTCGAAGTTCTTTTTGCCCCCGAAGAACGAAAACGAACTTCGTTTGAAGTATATCGGGGCCTTAAAGATTACATTCATATGAATGCATTATTGAGAGCAATTGCATGTGTGAATTAATTCTACCATGGCAGCGTCTCTGTACTAGTAGTGAAGCTGTGGGATTTAGTTAAGATGCTAGAACTTTTCAGTTTCTAAGCTATTTTACTGAGAAATCACAGAACAGTGTTGACAATACATTTCCGCGCTGAATGATTCTGTGTGCTTGCGATCTGTGCGTGATGTACGAGCTACTGTCTGTAGCCTATGTGTGTGCGTTACAGTGCAGCAGCACATTAGATTAGAATGCCGATTAACTTGCCTGTACAATAAGCTGTTTAAAACGTGCATTCTCCCGTTCAATTTCGAGCATCCGGTAATATAATCACACATGTCTTGTGGAGCGCTTTCAGAGTATGCATTTATTTGTCGTTATAACTGTTTGGAAACGGAGAGTATATGTGGAAGTCCTTCAAAGATTTCTTATCCTGTTGTACCCTCTATAGGACCAGCGACTAGTCGACGTCAAGCTTAAAGCGTCACGGCAGAGCATTGATGTAGACTAGTCGATCAGTCGGTGCAACCCCTAGTTTTAGCCAACAAATACTTTATTCAGCAAGGATGATTTAAATTGATCAAAAGTAAAAGTGAAAAACTTCTTAGAAACATTGTTAGAAAAAAATACTATTTTAAATAATTGCTGTTCTTTTGAACTTTATATTCATTAAACAATCATGCATAATAGATGCATAACAGCTTTCTAACAGAACATAACAGTTTTGGTTACTTTTTAAATGTTTGTACAAAAGAAACTGTTTATTTTAAGTCTGGACATTTTTATGCTCAGCTTGTTGTGTAAGATCCGTTCTGGGGCAACAGAGCCACTTTTTAAAACGGTGAACGTCACAGCTAAGGTGCATGAGGGCCGAGTGGAGGGACGATATTCCATTGAAGGAAGTGCAGAGATGCCTGGATTCACCTTTGTGGTAATTAGTTTATTCGTTACACAAACAAAACATCAAACAAAAATTCTCACCTGATTTTTAACAATAGTCATTAGTAAGCTTGTTGATAGTAGGTGACCGTTGCCTAACATATTTTTTTTTTTACATCAGGTTCCAAACATCACTGAGGTCCAGCCTGACTATGGGCCTGTGAATGGAGGAACCCTCATCACTATCACAGGTCCTTATCTGGACTCTGGGAAGAACAGGAAAGTTACGCTTGATGGAGAAACATGTCCGATCCAAAGGTGTGTGTGTGTATTCATTATATTAGGGCTCTTCAAATGTGGGGCCAGTGATGGAACTGCACAGGGTCTGCTAATTGTATCAAAACATTTCAATTTAATTGAAGTAAAATTATGCACAATATTGTTTAAAAGTTTGTGGTTGGTTAGATTGTTTATGTTTTTGAAAGAAGTCTCTTATGCTCACCCAGGCTGCATTTATTTGGGGGGGAAAAAAAAAAATGTATAAAGAGACCCCTGTTTAAATTTTCAACTCTTGTCTATTATTTTTTCTCTGTTTAAGATTATATATGTAGTTTTCATGTTCTAAAGTGAATGTTGTTCCACCTACAGTGTATCTGTGGTAAGAGGAAACCTGTCCTCCATCATATGTCTCTCTCAGCCTGTGACGGAGGTGAAAGATGTGGTGCTCCGTGTCTACATTGATAAGTCCCGTGTGGTGACCACTAAAGTCTTCCGCTACAAGAAAACCCCTGAGATTCTTGCTGTGCTGCCTGATTGCAGCTTTGACAGGTAGTTTCAGATAGTCATAAGTTGTTTACTTTTTGGCAGTTCAGAAAACAGCCGTTCAGAAATGTAATAGAATGTCTAATATTTTATTTCAAATTGCAGTGGGTCAAGAATCATCATTGAAGGCCGAAATCTGGACTCTGTCTACAGAACTGTCGTCTACTTTAAACCCAAAGAAAGCCACCTCAAACCTGTTTCCACTGTATGAACTGTAAACATTCACTCCTGTATTGATCTATTGCCTTGCTTTTTTTTTTTTAAGTGGTCATATCACCAGTGAGGAATCAAATATTGCTTAATATTTTAAAATAAAAGTTATTTGTAACACTCTTTAAGTTTCAGAACTTCCAGAGTGTAAATAGATTTATTGAAACTAAAGTTAGATGAAAAAATGGTTTGTTCTAAAATCTTCCAGAACATTAACAGAAATTTAGCCCAACCCATGGTAATGTAATAAGAAGGTAGCAGGATAGACAATATTCACTACTAGAACTAGTCAAATGTTGTGCAACTTCTGGCTGTGTAGCACCTACAGCTCTGCAGATGCTACATAATCTAAATGTTAGAAGAGTGGCTTTTACATTTCAGTCTGATCTCAGTTTGAGCAGCATGTTTTCAAAGCATTGTACCTTATTTTTTTGTGTTTAAGGTCATATATTTAGTGTTGGGTGATTCTGTCTACTCTCTTTAATGACCACAACAACACTACATAGGTTTTTATAACTTCACAACAGACTTGTCTCAGTTCTTCCACTGAGAGCTGTGATCATGAATTAAAGATTAAAGTGTTTTTGCCGGTTTCTAGATCAAAGCAAACAGATGTAGATTTGTGAGCACATGAAATTTTTCTTCTTTCACATTTGTTTCATACTGATGTTCCCTGAAGGAATGCAGAGGGAAAGCAAAACCCACCCGTATGGAGTGCATCACCCCTGTCTTACATCGAGATGAGACCGAAGAGGGTGAGCTCTCATTTGACATGGACGGAGTGCTCGGCCTGTGGAAACAAGACTTCTCCTACCACCCCTATGGCAGACCCATACCGTTTGAGACTGAAGGTCACATACTGAGACTCTACCCCGGGTTTGATGAAGTGTCCTTGCATGTATGTAGATACATCCATGAGTACAATCATTGCATTGCTGCACTTTTTCCGTTTTAATCATCTTTCTGAGAAAACATTTAAAATCTAGGCTTCAAAATCCTTTCTTCCTCATGACGCAGCATCAGAAGTTGAACCTTGTGAGCTCCTGCATGTCAATCACGATGACGGTTGGAGATGTTGACTGTGGTGCTAAAGTTTTAGATAATGAGATCACATGCAGGATCCCTAATAATCTCACCATTCCCAGTGAGGGTTTACCTGTGAAGGTTAGTGTTTGAAAGTGTGTGTAGATCTATAAATGCAGTAAAATACCTCGTCGTTAGCCAAAGCAAATTAGTTGCATAATACAACCTCACACTGATGTCAGTATTTTCCTGTACCAGGTAACAGTTAATGGGTACACACATAATGTTGGGACCGTAATCTTGGTCAGTAACCACTATATGGTGGGTATTGTGCTTGGCATACTGGCAGCTCTGGTCACGGGTGCAGTTATGGCCTTTATCGTGCTGAAACACCTGAGGAAACAGAAAAAAGGTGAGCAAAAATTATACCACGTCTCACTAATGCAAATCTTTTGCAGTCATTCCTAAATTTCATATCTTAACAAGCACAGCTGTTATGAGAAAAGGCAGTTTTATCCTTCTTTACCCACAGCTTCACTGGCAGAAAATCGCCTGTCTTACTTTTCCCATAGTCGTTCACGTAATAATAGTGTGGATTTATGTCCCTTAGGAGACTACAGACGTGGTGAGACAACATCTTCACATCGGCAACACATTTTAATTTATGTATTTTTTTCATGAAACTTTGAAGTTGAAGTCTACAGATACTTTAGAAACATTACGTTGTTTGGTGTTTGCAGAACTGCCCCTCACAACCATCCCTGCACCTACTGGGGCCGTAGCGTTCCCCGTCCTGGCCTACACAGGCTCCCTAGACACAACCCTGACCCCTCTCATGCCCCCAGAGAAGATCTCCATCACCAGTTTCCGCCCTGAGCTGCTGGAGGAGGTGAAGGACGTGCTGATCCCAGCCTCTATGCTCAAGGTTCACCAACACCAGATCATCGGAAAAGGTGTGTTTATAAATAAAATATGCTGTATGCTGAAAATAAGTTTAATACACTACCTCTCAAAAGTTTAGAGGTCTGTAAGATTTTTAAAGCATCTTCTCACCATTTCTGTATTTATTTGATTAAAATACAGGAAAAACAGTAATATTGTAAACATATTTTTACAATTTAAAATAACTGTTTTCTGTTTAAATATATTTTAAAATATAGTTTACTCCTGGGATGCAAAGCTGAATTTTCAGCATCATTACTCCAGTCTTCAGTGTCACATGATCCTTCAGAAATCATTCTAACATGCTGATTTGCTGCTCAAAAAACATTTCTTATTATTATCAATGTTGAAAACAGTTGTGCTACTTAATATTTTTTTGTGGAAATCATGACGCTTATTTTTCTTCAGAATTATTTAAAGAACATTCAAAATAACAGATTTTTTTAAAAATAGAATTCTTTTATAACATTATAAATGTCTTTTGATTAACTCATAAGTCTTTGCAGAATAAAAGTAGTCATTTCTTAAAAGAAAATAAAATCTTACTGACCCCAAACTCCAGGGTTTAGAACAAGATATTGCTTCATTTCTCAAAAAAACAAAAAACAAAGAGTTACTGGAAAAGGGAATAAGGTCATATTATGAACATGAGGATTATTGCCACTATTAATAAACATGTTTTATTTTTTTTTTGTAGGACACTTTGGGACAGTTTACCATGGTTACCTCACTGACCACACCAACAGAGAAATCCATTGTGCTGTGAAATCTCTTAACAGTAAGAAACTCCTCAATGAAAAGAGCTCATAAAGACACTCATGAAGAGCCGAACTACCCTCTCGGGATTACCTGCCTGATAAAAAAACCCGTTATTTCTCACGATGAGCTGCCTTGAAAATTGAGTAGCTGTTAGCTGTAGCAGCAGTAGTGTTCCTGTTGCTTAAACATTAGATTGTGGTTTTAGCTACAATAGGCTACAATAGGTCATGGGTTCAATTCTCAGGGAATGCATGAACTGATTAAATGTGTATTGTACCTTGAATGCATAACAATATTTGAACAATATTTTAAGACTGATCTCTAAATGTAAATTGACTTGAATGGTTAAATAATATAAATGTGTACATGCAACTGTATTTTCTCACATTCTGTCTCTCTGGTAGGAATAACAGATGTAGAAGAAGTGGAGCAGTTTCTGAAAGAGGGTATTCTGATGAAGGGATTTCATCACAGTAATGTTCTCTCTCTCCTGGGTATCCTGCTTCCCGAAGAGGGACTTCCCTTGGTGGTCTTACCTTACATGAAACACGGAGACTTGCGTCACTTCATTCGCTGTGAGAAGAGGGTCAGTTGCTAGAACTTAAACTCTTAACATATCAAATATGTTATGTATTTAGCCTTTTACCTTTGCCTTACATAATAGGTTTGTATTTGTGGATGGATTTCACAACATAACCTCCTGCACAGCTCAGAATCAAGTTCATGACCTTTGGAGCAGAAGCTCCAGAAATGATGTTTCCAATAATTACACAAACTCAATGTGTGCTTGTTATATATGAGTCTTATGTAGTTTTGTTGTTTTACCCTAGAATCCCACCGTTAAGGATTTGATTGGCTTCGGGCTCCAAGTTGCTAAAGGAATGGAGTATCTAGCACAAAAGAAATTTGTACACCGGGATCTGGCAGCACGCAATTGCATGTGAGTGTTGCATGCACAAAGATTTATACCTGGCTTTAAGGGACTGATATACATGTATAAGTGAACTAGAGTGACGTAATTTCAAACAAAATCAAGCCAAATTGTTTGTTTGGAGTTAGTTTCAGACAGTTCAAAACAGCTTGCCAAAGTGAACTTTCCAGAAAAGTTCAGCTGGTAAACACCGTCGAACTACCATTGGTCTGTGGCATAACTTAGGCTTCTTTGACGTGGAAACTTCTCTGATTCATTTCTTTGTTTAGTCCATCAAGGTCAGACTTAAGTACACATGTGAACACACTGGAGAGCTGTTAATAGTAGGAATTAAAGTTGCAATTCTATTTGAAAGCTACACGGATACTGTTTTTCATGTTTAATACCATAAAGCTGCTTTATTTAAAGTAATCTGTTGTATACAATGCTAGAAATAAATGAGATATGACTTGATTTGGCTGGAGTGCTGAATTGCAGATTTCATGCAAACATATCCACATTGCTATGATCATATGCTTTCTTAACTGCTGTTTTTTCACCGCTGTCATTTTTGTAGCAATTATTTTGTCATTGAGAGGAAAATGTGTTTCAGGTGTTTCAAACTTCTTTTTACTTCTATATCGGGGGCCTGTATGGCTCCAAACCGGAATGTCAGAACATTAATTAAATTATGTTTTATTAAAGTTCGGGAGGAGCACGTCAGATATTTAGCCTAATTAACACAAGAGGAACGCACTCAAGTTAATCAACACATAGGTATAAATACAGCTGACTTACCTCACACTCTTGAGTTCTTACCGCACTTATAGGAAGGGGGGTACTCTGGGTTCGGGCCATTCCCGAGCTCGGAGCCCTTCCCCAGGACAGCACGCCAACTACGCATTACTATACTCACCAAATTACTATACTCCGGCTAATTATATGTAAGTGTGAACTCGTGAATTAATTATTTAAATTGACCTACCAACTGTTCTTTGCTTATGTATGTAAATGCACACTGAATCTCAACAGACAATTGTGAATTTGGGACTGACTGAACCAATATTCTCTCAGGCTTGATGAATCCTACACTGTAAAGGTGGCAGACTTTGGAATGGCTCGAGATGTGCTTGAGAAGGAGTACTACAGTGTCCAGGACCACAGGAAAGCCAAATTACCCGTCAAATGGATGGCCATTGAGAGCCTGCAGACGCAGAAGTTCACAACCAAGTCAGATGTGGTGAGCAACATGTTACTTCAACCAATGGATTAAATTTAGGATTTGTCATATGATCTTCTCAACACTCTTTTATTTTGTCTGTTACTGTAGTGGTCTTTTGGGGTTTTAATGTGGGAGATGCTCACACGAGGAGCCAGTCCGTATCCTGAAGTTGACCCATATGACGTCACACACTACCTTCTAAAGGGCCGACGGCTGCCTCAGCCACAGTATTGTCCAGATCCATTGTAAGTTTTTCCATTTTTTTGCAATATGTATTTACACTCCAACTTACTCTTCTCAGTTAATCAAAATTGTTGGCCTAAAGTAGAAAATTTGGTTGGATTACAGAGGGTGGTTCAGTTCTTTAGAAGGTTTCCCTTTCATTTGTTTTTGGAAATTGTTCCACAGCAGAACAGAGAGAGTGACATGGCCTTTTGAAAATGCAATGGTTTTAAGTAGCTGTCTGTAAGTTTAGTGTTTTTCCACCATTTGAGGTTCAGAGGGTTTAGAGCTTACTCAGTATTCAGAGCAGTGGAAAAGGTCAACTGAAAGGTCATTGTGAATGTCCCTCCAATTATCCAACACCTCAAGCACTGCCTAGAGAGTTAATCATCATTCACTTTCAGACAGACGGAAATGTTTAAAAACCAACATAGTGACACAGCAAAACTTTGTAAACCTTAAGAAACTTCCAGCAATCACTAACCAAGCCTTTAGCTTTTGGCCAGAGTTGTTGCTATGAAAAATATGTTGTGGGATGTTTTCAAAGAGATTTATTTATTTCTATAGTTTTTTAAAAGAAATTACTTTTACTCAATGAGACTGCATTAAATTGATCAATGCTGACAGTAAAGACTTTTATAATGTTACAGCATTTCTATTTCAAACATGCTGTTCTTCTGAACTTTGTTCATCAAAGAATCCTGAAAAAATATATGACGGTTTAAAAAAAAAAATGCATGATGCATGATGTTGCTGTTTATACGGTTGTCAAGGATACGCAGAATGAATGTGGGCAAGAGCGACATCTTTTTCAAAAGCCTCCATTTTGGACCATTTACACTGAAACACAACCCCAGAGTTTTCTTGTTGGCAGAGGCTATTTACACTAACTCTGCCCACCAACGTGTGATTGGGCTAGTCAACATTACAAAAGATGGTCATCAGTTGTCAGCTCCAGTGGCGATGATGGTAAAAGGTGTGTTGGAGTCCTTTTGACGCGAACGACCCGGGTTCGAATCTGCCTTTTGGCGAACTTTTTTTCTCCCTTTTCAAATTTCACATCACATCAGAAAAGCATTTATTTTCAATAAAAATGAAGGAAATAATCAAAAAGTTGAAAATAAAGTATCGGGTAGGGTTAGGGTAGGTGTAGGGAGGGCTTTATTGTCCCAATAAGGTGGCATCCATTTAATAATTTGAATTAAAATTAAAATTTACACTCAATAACTTATTATTGCATACTGTTTTATAATGTACTACAATACTGAGGTGCAGATAATTGCCACTATTTGCAATAAGTAGTATAAATAGCAGAAAATCCTGCTATTTTAACATAGTGTAAATAGAATCTGTAGCTATTTGCACTTAGTGTAAATAGCATATCACTAGAAAATACCGTTATTTTCACTTAGTGTAAATAGCATCCATCGCTATTTGCACTTAGTGTAAATATTATCTATTGCTATTTGCCAAGGCTGTAACCATGTCTTGAACATTGGGGGGGGACAAATATATGTATATACAGTGCAAGAATTTCAAATATTGGGGGGGACGTTTGGCAATTTCTGATTATTGGGGGGGACTTGTCCCCCTCAATGTCTATGGTGGTTATGGCCCTGCTATTTGCACTTAGTGTAAACAGCCTCTATCGCTATTTACATTTAGTGCAAATAGCCGCTGACAAATAATAATGCATTAACTCATACCATGCATCACAGGATATCACAGGTTGTTGTTTTGAACATAAATCATGACACCTCCACATTTCTTCTTTGTAAAGCTTTAGAAACTCCGGAATACATTAAAAACAAAAAAATTGCATAGTGACTCAGAGTGTAGCAACAGGATGTGGAAACATGAGCGGTGGTGAGGTTCAGCAATGGAAACTGTGAATGTGTGTGACTCAAGTTCATATGCCTGATTGATATCTGATTTATGAACACAGTATGACACTGCCAGTCACTTTTCAGTAGAGATTACCCAACTGAGAGATGACTGACCATTACCTCTGTATCTGCAGATTCGCCATTATGTTACAGTGTTGGGACCCTGACCCTGAGAGGAGACCAACTTTCTCCACATTGGTGTCCGCTGTGATGAGTATTCTGTCCAGCCTGGAGGGGGAGCACTACATCAGCCTGAAGGTCACATATGTCAATCTGGACCAACCCCGCCCCTACCCCGCCCTAACAGACTCTGCCGATGAATATGATTCGTCAGATGCCGCTGATGAAGGCTCAGTCTCGAGCTGATTGGCCAACAGTTTCGATATTTACTGAAAGGGGGGCCTTGTTGACACCACAGCGACTAGGTTTGAAATGCTAGAATGCTATTTCAACAATAAATAGTTCACCCTTAGGACATTCAAGATGTAGATGAGATTATTTTATCATCTGTTTTAGTTGAGACAAAACAGCTGATAAAAACATCACAACAGTCTACAGTACAAACACAGTGGTAGATTTCTTACAAGCATGCAGCTTTTCAGTGTGCAGTATTTTCCAACACAAAGCATTAAACTCTACTGTTCATGAAGTTTTCAGTTTTGTGAGATACCTGTGCATAACTTTGAAATCAAGTCAACAGTGACAGCACTGAGAGTGTTAACACACATTTATGTTTCACATTTAAGCACTGCCCTCATTAGAATATATTTCAGTTGTAGAGGTTGTATATTTTATTTATGACAGTAACTTTATATGTGAATAATTTTCTGTATTTTATTATTATATATATATATATTACAAATATCAAATATAGAAAAGTCCTGGTCTGCACCACTTAAAGATATTTGTAATCAGTGAGCCTATACTTGGTATTGTGATTATATCAGATGCTTGTACAGAAAAGGGATTCAGTGCACAATGTTTGGGATGAGTCAGCGCTGAAAGGTGTTGAGCTGAATATATCACTGTGCTGCAGTTATAGTGCCTGTAGAAAAGAGTGAGAATTTGATATCTGTGATGCACATCCCTAAATAAAATCAGATTTTGCCAAAGGTACTAGTTTTACTTTGTGCTTGAATATTCTTGGGTAATACCACCAACCAGCAATATGACTAATGTAGCTTGTCATACTGAATAATACATGAATGCATTAATGGAACATATTATAATCAGCAAAATCAATCTCAATGAATATTTAGTTGCAAGTAATGAAATTATTTATTCACATGGGTATGTCATTTTCATATATTATGTATGTAAGTTCTGTATTTTTTAGTATTTGGTGGACTTTTGAAAATTAAAATATTAAAATCAGTTTTTGTTATGTAATGACAACAGATATATATATATATATATATATATATATATATATATAAATATATATATAAAAAAATGACATTTTATTGAAATATTAAAATTGTACATTTTTTTTGGGCAGGAGTTTTTGAAGTAAAATTTAACTCTGACGTGACTGTCATTATATTTGCCCCTGCATATTAAACTGGGATAGAAATAAGTATTTTAACATCATAAAAACACAAACTGTATCTTTGAGCTTGAGCTGAAGATGAACACTAGGGGTCAGTAAAACCCCTTTCATAATTGAGCAAATATTAAATGAGATGATTTTTCTTACTGTTTGCCGCAAAATGGAAAAAAAGAGGATTCCTTTATGTAATTATGCATTTAAATTCCAGTATTTGTTTTTAAAGTAAAATTTTTTTTTGACTGTGTTCATGTCTTATTACTGTATGACAGTTTTAATAAATGACTCCTAGTCTCTATGCATTATTTTCTGTTATGAATATATAGACTATAAAACCTGCAATACTGAAATGACTATGCAATTACAAAACTTGTTGGCCGACAATGTCTAACAGAGACACGCAGAGAAAGAAAGAGAGATCCAAGTCAACAAAAGCCACAAAGAACTATACTGTAAGTTCAGAGGTAGTGAGTCTTATTCCAACAACAGAAACCAATACAAATAAAACAGGAGGAAACAAACATCATAATGTTGTTTTTCCCTCCCATGTCCCTCGCTCACTTCCTCTGTTACAAGATAAAAGAACCAAAGTAAATTCCCAGAAGATGCAGCCTTTGATTGTGAGCTCATATCTGCACCAGTGTCAAAAGTGTGTGTGTGTGTGAGTGAGGAAGAGAGAAAGAGAATTTCCTACTGGGTGAGCAGAGATGAATAGTGCGCTGTAGACACAGGCTGCTCTCGCCGCATAGTCACAACCTGCAGCCTTGAACCCTTTCATCATGTTCTAACAGCTCAGATTTAGATCTGCACGCTCTTCAACACACACACAGTCAATTACTGAGATACCAACATACAAATCACATACTTCAGCTCTGTTCCAAAAACCAGGGAACCGCCTTGCTGTTTACCTTTTAAGACAGCATTAAAGACTGATATAATGTTGCTGCTTATTTTTTTTGTTGAATGAATAAATGTTTTTAGCATTGCCCATTGAAAAAATCAATTGCTAATAAAATTGCCAATAGGGTGATTTTTAAACTGTTTTTAAAATGATGTTGTTTCTTTATGTTACTTTTTATCTTAAGTCTTAATTATCTTACATCTTTTTTCTTCAGTACCCAGTTAACAAAAATGTTCAAAGAATGTTCCCATTTGGCTTTGAAATTTCTGAATGTTATGAAACTGTTTTAAAACCTTGGTTTTCTTGGAAATGCAAACATTAAACGTTGCAAACATGAACATATTGTTCTGAAAACATTCTGAAGAAGTAAGAATTTTTGCTCTTTTTACTGAGAGAGAGAAAAAAATGAAAATTTATTAACCCTCAGGCTATCCAAGAGATGAGATTATTTTACTGGAGAAAAGCAGTATTATGGATAGAGGACTCATATTTTATCTGGAAGCTAAAGACATGATAATAATGACATAATGATGGAATTGTTTGTTACAATCATGCAGCTTTTCACTTTTCAAGACTTTAATTAATCGACTGGAGTCATGCAGATTATTGTGATGTTTTTAACAGCTGTTTGGAATCTCATTCTCATGTTTGGATCCATCGGTAAGCAAATGATGTAAAGCTAAATTTCTCCAAATCTATCTTAGATGGCGTGAAGGTGAGTAAATCTTCAGCTAATTTTCATTTTTGATCATTTCATTTAAGAATATGATGTTATTTGCAATGCTGTAAGCTCCTTAAAATGCTTTCTAGATAGGCAGCTCACTAGGTTTTGTAATAGAGCTCATAATTTGAGTCATTAATGTCACATGCTTTGCTTGTGTGATGATACATGCTTCATTCTAATGATGAATTTTAATTGTACAAGATTGAAATCAACTCAGATTAAATTAGCTGACGTGATAGATTTATGTTGCTGGAGTTAGAAAGAGAGATGAGGCTAGTGAGTCAAAAACAAGAGGAGAGAGAAAAATTTGGTTTCGGTTGTTGTGTTCGAGAGAAAGACAGCTCCAGAGCAAACTGAGAAAGACAGAGAGGCAGGCGGAGAGAATCAAAGACGTTCCGGCATGTGTGAGAGCTTGAAAACAAGTCCAGGTTTGGGTTATGATCCGTAGGGATCCGTTCCAGCAGTGTTGCTCTGACTCACTCATTACTGAACTACCAAAACAAAAGTTCTACAGGTGCTGGAAGAAGTAAAGGCTGAAAAAACCAAGACTCACTCTGCTGGAGCTTCTGTCAGCTCCTCAGTAAAAAAAAAAACCTTCCCTCCTGTAGATGCATCCTGCATGTTTAATGGAAGCAATCAATAATTACTTTCTTTTTCTTAGAGAAGATAGAAGGGGAATATATATATATATATATATATATATATATATTTGTATGTGTGTGTGTATATATATATATATACATATACATATATATATATATATATAATCACTTTTACACAGATAAGTGAAATGTGATACACATAAATGTGCAAGTACAGTTACAGTCTTGGAGCACATGAGCAATTCAATAGGCAACAATGACTGTGGAAAAACAGGTTGAATTTGGATTGATTCAGCATCATTTGAAAACAATTTCTTCCATAAAACCAATCTCATTTGCAGGATGAATCAGAATTTCCCCCCTCTAACAAATTAGAAAACGTTTTCAAAGACCTGAAAATCAGCTGCAAACAGGTTTTTGAGCATGTTAATCAAACTTGATGGGCGATCTAGATTTAAAAAAATAAATAAATAAATAAGACAATCATAGGAATGAATAGTGGTAAACCTTTGGGAAATCATCATCAAACCATATTTTGGCTCACAGCACTACCTCAAGTCCTGTGTTTACAATACACCACACTACACATTGAATACATACATAGGACATATATATATATATATATAAACAGCTTGTTTATTCTGCCCACTGAAATTACAGTGTCAAGTTAGACACACTGCATTATGAGACACAATAGCCTACTTAAAATCTGTGATATTTTTCCCAGTATACAATACAGAAATAATAATAGTATGGTAGTGTTCTTTTTCGAATATTAATATTTAGAGCACATTCATATACCTCAACATACCTCATACATGCTCAAATTCATCAGCCAATCGCATTACAAAACTGATTCAGAAACAGATTGGTAGCAGTTATTGTATTTGCAATGCATGAGGACACTATAGAGAAGATCTGATTGTCAAGCCATGTTGCGTGAGAGTGATTGGCATCACCTCCCAAAGCGCATCTACAGAGAATCTCATTTGAATCTACACACATTTGAATTGCAGAAATAAACTTCTTATTCTCAATCCTAAAATAATCATTATACAACATCTTTTCTTCTCTTCTCTCCAAAACCAAATATAGCAAGACAATTGACAAGCATTTCTGAACAATTCTGGACACCAAGTCTGACATTACATTCATGAATTTGGTAGACAACCACCAAGCAGCAATATGATTGATGTAGCTTGTCATGACTACTGAATATTACATGAATGCATTAATGGAACAAAATCTAATCGGCGAAATCAATCTCAATGAATATTTAGTAACAAGTAGTGAAATTATTTATTCACAGGGGTACGTCATTTTCATATATTATGTAAGGATTTTCTGTATTTCTTAGTATTTGGTGGACTTTTGAACCCTACTGTATATCATTCTTAATGCAGAGACCTTAGAAAAACCTCAAATGTCTTGGAACACCATGTAGATAAGGCACTCACTTCCATCAGTTTAAATATGGTAAATCCTGCCTCTTTAAGCTTTTGGCTGGCAGTCATTGCTGGAGATGAAATAAGACATTAGAACTCATCACAGTCTCAGATTTATCAGCATCTAGAGGGGCATTAGCACCTCTCTTAGGGTGTGATGAAGAGCTGGAGTGACAGGAAATCATTGTCTTGGTCAGTCTGCTGGATCTGGTGTGAGTGGATGGAAAGGGGGAGATCTCTCGAGGTTACTAAGGGTTGTTTTGGAATAGGAGACTTCATTTTAATCTGTGTTTGTGTGGGTGTTTATAACATTGAAATGTGAAATATCGCAGGTACTGTAGTTGTTGTTGTCACTGTCATCAGTGCAGTTTGGTTCTTTTCAGATTGAAATCTGACAGATCTGGCTTCAATAAATATACAAAGGAAAGAATTGTTTTGTGATGCTATATAACGAGTGCACAATATGCTCACTGGTTAAAACATCCCGAGATGTCGCCTCAATGCATTTATAAAATCAAGTTGTTATTCACTCATACATTCATACAGTTCAGTCTGTTCCTTTTTGTCTCTTCCTACAGAATCAGAACCATATGCTAAATTGACTTTATTCACTAAATGTGCACAAATATACAAGGAATTTGTTATGGTTTAAAGTAGCTTACATACATATACAATCCAAGAAAAAAAGAAGAAAATTAAATTAAAAAACGTTTTGTCTTTTTTTAAATTAAAAAAGACAAAAAGTAATATACAGTATATCTAGAAGCAGAAGACTTAGTCATAGATGTAGACATGTAGAAGACTTATACATACAGATGTTCGATCTCTTAACAGAAGCTTTAAGATAATATACAGGCAAGATTGTAAAAATAATTTGAAAGCAAATCAAAATTTCTTAGCCATGTATTTATTTATTTATTTAGTGTTAAGCTCTGAGAAAAGCGCGATCGTCAATTATTTGCAGATGCAGCTTGGCTTGATCCTTTGTTCCAAATTAATTCTGCAGCCATTCACTGGATCGCGTTATAAATACAAGGACATAAGACAAGGGCGTACAGCATAACCACCTGGCCAAAAAGATGTTTTCTGGCTTGAGGTTTATGTATTCTGTCCAATATTCAACAACTTAGAAAGGTTAAAAGAACTGGGTTTTTACTGTTCTTAAAAGCAGAAGCGTCATTCCAGTAGCCTATATAAATAGCTGCAAACTGATAAACTTCCTCAATACCAAACTTCCAATGTCAACACCTACCGTCTTAAAGGTTTAGTTTTAAACACAAAAGCACTTTGTTTACACACATCATTTAACTAATGACATTAGACAAGCAGATATTCTCTAACTTAAAGGAATAGTTATACCCAAAAAGAAAATTTGCTGAAAATGTACTCACCCTCAGGCCATCCATGTAGATGACTTTGTTTCTTCATCGCAACAGATTTGGAGAAATTTAGCATTACATCCCTTGTTCACCCATGGATCCTCTGCAGTGAATGGGTGCCGTCGGAATGAGAGTCCAAACAACTGATTTTAATGTAATTCCAGAACACAAGAACAGAACACAAAAGAAGAAATTTGAAAATTCTACATACATCTATGTCTAAATTCCATGCAATGGATGGGGACTAGAGATTTCAAGCTTTACAAAAGTAAAAGCTCTATAGAAGTATCATAAAATGGTTCCATAAAGCTCATACACTATATAATTCACAAATTTCATTTTTGTTAGAACTATTCACTTAATAAACATAATAATACAATCTACACAATCTCGACACCAATCTACCACAAAACAATCTACTACAGTCATAAAAACGTGTGATTATGTGTAGTGTGATGTTTACTGTGTGCTCTAATCATCTTAAAATAAGTCAGTGTTGTTCCTTCCTCAAACAGGCCATGCTGTTTTTAAGTCCATATAACCAATATTCTCTCTCGACCCCACTGACACAGTCTATGACTGCTGGGAAAATAACAGCAGTACTCTTGCCTATGTGATGGGTTTGCTGCAATATCACACCAACAAGTCCGCTCTTCACATTCACATCCATATTTAATATGGGGAGCTGGCTGCGCTGCCACCTGTCAAGTACCCCTCACACACACACACCTGACCCCTGTGGGTTTGCAGAGGGAGATAAGGGCTCTTGTGGGCATCAAACTGAAGCTGGAAGAGTTGCATGGGTACTATTGGTTCTGTACCAGTCAAGAATTGTATTATATAAACCCGTCAGCATGCTTCTCATAAGCATGAGTACTTTTATGCATGAGTTCAGTAATGATGTCAATGTTTTTTTTTTTTGTTTTTTTTTAAATATAATTTATAGATTTCTATTTCCAGGAACAGGTAAAATGAACAAGCTGTTCACCTTCAAAAACATCACCTCACATAGTTTATCTTTTGCATCCTAAATTCAATTACATATCAGATGCTGGAGAAGATTTTTTTTGATTGAAGAGGTCTCTTGTGAGCAGTGGAGGAAAGAGAGAAAATATAATCAGTGAGTTTTAGCTTAGTGATATTTTGCTGCATTCTCCCAAGCCTTGCGCACCTGAAATAGTTACAAACGGAATAGCTACTGGGTTATCTTGCATCATGTTTCACACTGTACATTCCTAAACACCTGGTTAATGTTACTATTGGCCTATTTGCTGTGTAAATGTCATTAATTAGATAGACGCAGCATTAAGACCACCTATAAGACCACGCAAAGCCCCGGGTCCTGACAACATTCCTGGGCGTGTACTGAGAGACTGTGCAGTGGAACTCACCGATGTCTTCACAGACATTTTCAACATCTCGCTAAGTCAGGCTGTTGTCCCCACATGCTTCAAGGCTACCACCATCATTCCAGTCCCGAAGAAGTCATCTCCATCCTGCTTCAAATTACCGTCCAGTCGCACTTACTCCTATCCTCATGAAGTGCTTTGAATCCACTAGTCATGCAATTGCCATAAAGTCTGTCCTCCCCCTCCCTGGGACTCCTTCCATATCAGTCCAACCGCTCGACTGATGATGCCATCGCCACTGCCCTCCACCCAGCCTTCACACATCTGGACAAAAAAGACTCGTATGTCAGAATGCTGTTCACAGGTCCAGCTGGGGCTCAACACCTCTCTGTGCAACTGGCTGTTGGACTTTCTGACCGGGAGACCTCAGGCAGTATGGGTCGGCAGTAACACATCCAGCACCATCACACTGAACACAGGGGCCCCCCCAAGGATGTGTGCTGAGCCCCCTCCTCTTCACTCTGCTGACCCACGACTGCACACCGTCACACAACTCTAACCTTTTCATTAAGTTTGCGGATGACACGACTGTGGTGGGTCTCATTAGCAACAGAGATGAGACAAACTACAGGAGCGAGGTGAGCCACCTGGCCGGGTGGTGCAGTGACAACAATCTCTCTCTGAATGTGGAGAAGACGAAGGAGATTGTTGTTGACTTCAGGAGAGTGCACACTCAGCATGCTCCTCTGACCATCAACGGTGCGACTGTGGAGAGAGTGAACAGCACCAAGTTCCTGGGTGTGCACATCACTGAGGACCTCTCCTGGACTAACAACACTGTGGCACTGGCCAAGAAAGCACAGCAGTGTCTCTACTTCCTCCGCAAACTGAGAAGAGCCAGAGCCCCGGCCCCCATCATGTGCACCTTCTACAGAGGCACCATCGAGAGCATTCTAACTAGCTGCATCACTGTGTGGTATGGCGCTTGCAACGCATCCTGCCGCAAGTCACTTCAACGCGTAGTGAGAACAGCTGAGAAGATCGTTGGTGCCTCTCTCCCCTCCCTCCAGGACATTTACAACACCCGTCTCACCCACAAAGCCCTCAGCATTGCAGGTGATCCCACCCACCCGTAATAGCTTCAGTCTGCTGTCATCAGGGACACCCTGCTTTGAGCTCTTATCACTCTAACAGACTGATAAGCTCTTTGCACTACACCTATTATATCTGCACAGTTTTGTTTACTGCATCCTTGGTTTCTTGCACTCCTCCTCTATCTGCATGTGCCTGCTGCCACTTTATCTATTTCTTTTTTTCAATGTCTCATTTTTATCTGTATAGTTTTGTATGTGCATTATTGTTATTTAAACTGTATTTCATTCCTGTATTTTTACGTCTACTGTCAGTGTTTAATGTTAACTGTATGCACCATGGGTCTGAGAGTTACACAATTTCAATTCTCTGTATGTATGTGCTGTACATGTGGCAGAATTGACAATAAAGCAGACTTTGACTATATTATTGCATTGTGAGTATTTTCTTATCGGTGGACTGTATAGGTAAGAATAAAACCGTTTAATCTTCACTTTAATTCGTGTATTTTTCCTCCAAATGACCAAACATGATTACGATGCATGCCACTGGATGTCTGTTGCTAAGCATCTAGCTATAACACTCATAGCATCGTTTCACAAAAGCGGTGCTACATTGGCTCTGGAGCAGGGTTTCATAATTCGGTAAAAAATGGTGCTAACCCCGCTTCTAGTGTGTGAAACGTTCCTCTATCCAGGGTTAAAAACTCAGTTTAGAACTGTGAACGACAATAATCCAGGCTATGGCATTTTTTTCCAGAAACATTTTCGGTCCTAATATAATGATAGGATATCCTGCCTGTTAACTTATTGGCATACATCCATGCAGCCAATAGCGAGAGTTTGGGGCGTGGCAACTGTAGCAGGCTGAGCAAGAGGGTTTATCCGCTGTGGAAAAGAAATTCAGAAGATTCTGTTACAGAATTGCAAGTGAAATTCGAAGACTTGCCAAAATACACAGAGACAGACAACAGGGTAAAACAAGGGTAAACTTGGCAGTGTTTTTACAAGATGGAGGAATTTAATGTTTGGGTGTCAATCGATACGATAAAGTTGTTGTTTTTTCTCGACAGGTAAGCTAAACTTCAAGTCAAAAGTATTCCTAATATGTTGGACCTGTTATTGAAAGTTGCCTTGCCTACTATTATGTGTCACTTTTGTAGCTGTGTTTGTGATGTTTGAGTTGGGGGAGGAGCGACACGCAAAAGGGGCGTGGGCAAAGGTTGTTTGAAAACATGCTTTATTTTTGTAGTTCCGCTAGATGACACTATAGGCGCAGAAAGTGCCTACCCTAGCTTTACAGGGCACCTATTATGCAAAATCCCCTTTAAATGGTGTTTGAACATAAATGTGTGTTGGCAAACTTACAGTTTAAAAAGCCAAGGTAAGAAAATAAGATTTCAATTTAGTTTTAAACTCATAGACAGAATTTGAAGCTTTCACAGATAAAGGAAGGTTATTCCATAACCTCGGTCCAACTATTGCAAATAGTAAAAGGTAGATAGTATGTTTTCTAGCTGGATGTTGTGCTTACGATCAATAATCACGTCTTTGCATTCGACCAAACTGATTTTCAGAAATCAAAACACGAGTCCCACTCGCTGCGGAACGGTTGGCAACCCTATATAAAATGCAAAAGAGAATTGACTCAGGGGCCCTCTTGTGTTCGGGGCCCTGGGCTGCAGCCCATGTTGCCCATTAGGATAACGTGGCCCTGCCTGAAAGATGAATCTTTAACAACTGTTCGTGATCCAGCTTCACCTCCAGGAGAAGAGAGTGTCATTTTGTTTATAATTTTTTAGCAAATCGCCGTTTTACTCCAGACTGCTTTGTGAATATCATGTCATAGTGTTTGGCTAACTTTTTAACTGTGTTTGTGTGCGTACGTTATCGAAGTATTTTAATTGATCAGAGCCGCGTTGGTGAGATTAGCTCGCACCTGTCGAGTCGGTTGCGCGGCTTGGTCCATTGAGCATCACCATCGCGCTGATGGCAGGTCAGTGCGACGCGAACTCTGTTCATCGCGCTATTTCGTACCACTTTCGGTTTGTTTGGCTTCCAATATGCGCGACTGAACACCGGTTCTCTCGCTCTCAGCCATGTTACTTCTAGCTGTTTATTGCAGTAGGTATGCAAACATACCTGTCGACATTTGGGTACCAAAATCCGGAAGACCCCCCCCCCCCCCATAAGTAGCGTACATACATAAAAAAATAATTATTAATAAAAATAAAAAGAATGATAATAACGTGACTTACTCATGTTTCTTTTTTATTATAATTACTATCACAATTTTTTTTCCTACAAATTAAACAGAAACACTGCACAGCAGTTAAACACCGTGGAACATCTCGGTTACATATGTAACCCTCGTTACCTGAAGGAGGGAACGGAGACGAGTCAGTGCGATAATTGCATCCAGCTGCTGCTCGTCACAGCAAGAGCATAAGTAGGCAGCAGGTGCAATGCATATTCAGGTTTTCGCTAAAGAGCCAAGCCAGTGACCCGGTGCCCTGCGGTGGTACAGCGGCCATGGCGAAGCGACGGGACGTGACGTCTCTGTTCCCTCCTTTCAGGGAACAAGGGTTACATCCGTAAACCTGTCCACAACCTCAAAGCTGCATGACCGTTGTACATGGCTCCCCAACCTGTGGTGGAGGCATCCATGAACACAACAGCATGCCTGGACACCTGTACTAGGGGGACACCTGCCCGTAGAAATGCAGGGTCCGACCACAGGCTTAAAGCTCAGTGTGTGCCGCATTGTCACGCCCATCTCGGGACTCGGCCGTGAGGCCAGTGTTGAAGTGGCCTCATATGAAGCAGTACAAGCGGCGTTTCTGCGGCTGCGGATGCCATATGCCCCAGGAGCCTCTGAATTTGTTTCAGTGGGGTCGCCGTTCTGTGCTTGAAAAAATTCAAGCACTTCAGCATTGACTGAACACGTTCCTCTGTGAGGCGTGCCGTCAGGTTGACCAACTCCATACCAAGAAAAGAGATCTTCCCTGCTGGGGGGGGGGTTTGAGGGGAGCAGGCGGAGCAGCTGCAGCCGGTGGCGGGGTGAAAGCAGCAGCAGGCTGCTGGGGCAGGATGTGCTTAATAGTCTCCGTCTGCTTCTGGGCAGCTGAGAACTGTTGGGCAAAGCTCTCAGCTGCATCGCCGAATAGGCCGGCCTGGGAGTCAAGAAAACGATATTTGTCGCTCTCCCACATATCTGCCAGGTTCAGCTAGAGATGGCGTTCCTGGACCACCAACGAGGCCATTGTCTGACCCAGGGAGCGCGCAGTGACTTTCGTCGCTCTCAGGGTGAGGTCTGTCACTGTGCGCAGCTCCTGCATCAGCCCTGGGTCAGAACTACCCTCGTGCAACTCCTTTAGTGCCTTGGCCTGGTATACCTGCAGGAGTGCCATGGCGTACAGGGCGGAGGCAGCCTGTCCAGCGGCTTCTTAAACTTTGGCTGTAAGAACGGTCAAGAACTTACAGGCCTTGGATGGGAGATGCAGGTTACCCCTCCAGGTGGAAGCGCTCCTTGGACACAATTGTATTGCAACCCCACATATCTCCTGGCCACCCCACCATCGAGTGTAGTGAGGAAGGAGGAGGCACTAAATCGGTTTCGGGCAGAAAAAGGTGCCCCCTAGTCACCTAGTCACCTCCTCATGCACTTCCGGTAAGAATGTCACTGGCGCGGGGGGTTGAGAACCACCCTGGCTGACCCGAGATACCAATCATCTAACCTCGACGGTTCGGGACACGGTGGCTGTTTCCACTCGAGCCCGATTGCCTCGGCAGCCCAGGAAAGCATAGCAGTCAACTCCACCCCTCTCGAGGTATTGGAGTCTCAACTGCAACGCTGCAATGGTCATGCCACCATAGTGACAGCATGACTCATCCACAAAGGCTGCTTCAGCACGCTCAATGCCCAAACACGTGATGCAACGATCGTGACTGTCATCCAGCGCCAGGAAATGACCGCACCCAGAAATGCACAGGTGAAACGGCATCTTTAGAAAGATGCACCGTCGTCTTTACAGAGAATGCTCTTTAAGAGAAATTCGCTATTTTAGTGCAAATATTACTTATTACAATATTTCAATATTACATCTTGTAAAAAGGGCATAATGCCCTTTAACAGTATATGAAGCGATTCTGTGTTAGAATGTTGCCTAGCGTTTGAGTGGTTTAAACTTACCTTTGTAGTCCACCAAAAAGTTCATTAAGGAAAAAAGAAAACGTAAAAGGTACAGTCTGAAATAAATAATGAGATATGAGATAAAATAAATAATTTTTCTACCAAATTATATGTAATGATTTATAATTATTATATTAATATTTAACTTGCACTGGAAAGGTTTCCGTGACCTCTCGCAAGATCTTGGCAAAAATCTCACAATTTATTCCAAAACATGATGCATGATGGGATACACTAAGCCTCGAATAGCGTTCTGGAGTGCTGGATTTAGTGTGCTTTAAGGCCACTGCACTTTGGCGTGTTTAAGACCTGGAACAGTCTTGCGCACTTAATTTCTTATTATTCAAGCTAATATATATGAACATAGGTCATTAAATCTAAAGATAAACCAACACATTTTGCATTTAACTGCCTGAAGCTGTCTAACATTGATGGGTGACTTCAGAGACACAGTGCTTTGTAAATCAATGGTTGTTATTGACTAGCATGTTGAAATCACTGCAGGGTCTCAATTCAAATAGGCTCTGTAATACTGTAGGCTAGTCATTCCTACTATGCAGCACATTTTCTTGTTCTGATCATGCATGTCACAATATACTAAATGAAAAACTCACAATTTTTAAAGATTATTTTTGTATCTTTTATATTTTATCACATTGTCACAAATTACATTTTTTATTTATTTTTTTATTTAAAACTATTTTTGCAGTATCCTAACTAAAGGCCTTAATGACATCATCACCCAGGAAGTGACATCACTTTAGAGGGAAAACAGCAGCACAAACATGTATGAGCAATGGATTTGAAGCAGTTTTGTTTTATTAATTGATTTGTCTCACTCATAAAAATGTAGTCCTGTGGTTAGCATGCAATCAAAATGACTTACTGAACATTTTACTGGACAATGCAATGAATCTGAATTTGTGTGAAACCTGCATGGGGAGCTTTCTCACATACATGCAAAACTCTCCTATCATGCAAATTCCTATTGAAATGGCTCCTAAGAAATGCATTTGATTAAGGTGAGGTGAACACAGAAAACAATCTACAGACAATCCGAGTAGTCAAATAGTTATTCAGGCAGTTGATTTTCGAAAATATGCACTTTTGCACAACCTAACAAGGACTCAGATCGTCCTGGAAGTGAGCAGTTTACCTACCCTGCGGCAAAATGCAAAAACGAATGCAGACAGCAGCAAAATGTCATGGTGTTCTGATTAGCTGTATGTCATGCAGATAAAAGAGCTGCTTTCTCATATGCCATCCTGTGCTCTGATATTACCTTCCTCTTCTGTTCATTTAACAATAATGCCAAGGGGATAAAGTACTGTCAGTGCGAGTATGGGTCCTTTTGTTCCAGTTACTCCAGTTGCTCATTAGAAATCTGCTGAGGCATGCATATAATATTATGTTCGGAAAAACCACATGCATTCGAATCAATTTCGAACCCGAATCCCTGCAGGTTTGTTGAACGATAACTTGGTTGTAGCTCATAATCTCATATGTCTTGCTGACATGAGCAAAATGTTGTTACATAATGTGTTTACAAAGTGAAATACTAAAATGTGCAAGACACAAAATGAGGAATTCATTAAGAATGAATTGTGCTGATGATAGCATTGCTAATTGTCTGCATTGTCTGTGTTATTTTAGCACACAATTCACTAAAGAAATTATGCAAACACCCCAACAATTTAATTTGCAGGCCAGTTTTGAGTGCTTGGTTGTGATACAGTTGACTATTGCAATCTAACATACTGTAATCAGGGGCAGCGTGTCTGGATTTATGGCTAATTTTAAAGGAATAGTTCACCCAAAAATTAAAATTAGCTGAAAATGTACTCATCCTTAGGCCATCCAAGATGGATAGCTGAGTTTGTTTTTTCATCGGGACAGATTTGGAGAAATTTAGCATTACATCACTTGCTCACCAATGGGTCCTCTACAGTGAATGGGTTCCGTCAGAATGAGAGCCCAAACAGCTGATAAAAACATCACAATAATCCACAAATAATCAACACCACTCCAATTAACATCTTGTGAAAAGCTGCATGTTTGTATGAAACATCAATCATTAAGACGTTCTAACTTCAACCTGTTTTTTCTGGCTAAAAAAATGAGTCCTCTTTTAAAACTTTTTTCTATCGTTCAGTTTCTTCCCAGTAAAAATAGCTATAAGGATTAAATATCTTTTATGGCGCTGCCAAAGCATAAAAGTTTCACCTCAGGAAACATTTAAGGCACATTTTTGTAATCAAGCACTTCACATATTTTCCTTTAATAGTCCTTTAACATTGATATTAAATTAAACTCCAAACAGCAATGCGAATTGCAGAACATTCCCTTTGATTTTTATGTGAATGATTTTAATTGGCTTTTATTTATTTCAAACTCATTAATTTAGCACTATTAATCATGTAACAGAGAGCATATTTGCAAGCCATCCACTTTAACACATATTCTCCTCATGTTAGCATTGTTATTAAACTAATTATCAGAGGAAATTGTTGTAGAAGTGTTGAGTTTTGGCCTGAATTCAGGGTTCATCTCAGAACAGATCCTATGGGTCTGTATTACTATTGAAATGCAGAGTGTTTTGTTTTCTTGTGCCAAGTTTAAAATACAGTAGAAGCAAAAAATGTTAAAAGCAGTGATAAAGTTATCAGTAAATGATAATTTTTCAGAAACTGCAGCTATGTGCACATTGTTTGAAATGCTCAAAATGTAGGTCAGTCACCAGACTGCAAAGTTTTTTTGGAAAAGGATATTTCAAAATACTGAAAATGAACTGATGTGAGTTGGAAATATAAATCTTGGCTGTCACACCGTTTCTAACTTTCATATGGGATTAAGACAGCAGATCTCATCCCAGCTTGAATAGTCCTTTGCCCTCTGAGAATCCCATCTAGTATCTGTCACCCTCCCCATATATAAACCCCTGAAATGTGAGGAAGCATGCCACTAACTGTCATCAGTCCTCTTGCTTTGGTTGAAGTCATTACAAAGTGCCCTTGGTCATCCCCCCTCCTCTTCCATTGCCTCTGATTTATTTGGTTTGTTATGCTGCCAGTTCAGAGCCTGGCTGCTGGGTATATGGCACTTACTGAAAGGAATCTGTCTACAAACAAAGTCTGTCTATGAATATGCATATTGGGTAGTACTTTTAGTAAGGAAAGCTTTTATAAAATGTATTGCTGTTATGATCTACTGTGTTTACACAGCCATTTTTTAAAGAATGAATAAATCATCATAAAGTCTGGACATGAAGGCTTTTGGCATCTGTGATATCAAAGGAAAGAGGTACATGCATTTTTCACAATAAGTAATAAATCAGCTACAGTTTGTGCTAGAGTTTTTTTTTTCCAAAGCTACTTTTACATCTGAAAAAACCCCCAATTTTTTAAATATTATTTAAAAATCTACATCTATATTATCTATCTATATTACATTACATATCCAAATAACCATTTTTGAATTATGAATAAATTATAATTATCCATCATATTTTTCCATTGAATTTTGTTTCTGTTTTATTTGATAATTATTTTTTGTTTTATGTTTTATAATATTTCATTAGAAAAATATTTATAAAAGGTTTTACAAGAAGATTTAGAATTTTGTAAAACAATTATTTTATTTTAATATTGTGCCTGCTATTCATTAAAAATGTGTTTTTATTGTTGTAAGCTGCTTTCAAGTTATATTTTACAGTACATGCACAAAGGGTTTAAGATTTACTTTTTTACTTTTACTCAAACTTTTCTCTCCAAAATGTCTTTTAAATGTCACAAATCATTACAGAAAATGACAACACATTGAATGAAACACATTAACAAAAATTAAACTGATTTTGCCCCCCAAAATAATTCTTTTTTTTTTTTTCTAGAGTAATTGCACACCAAAATGTGTTGCTAACTGTATTTAAAGTAATAGATTTTGCTGTATTTTGTATTCAGTGGTTTGTGTTTTTGTCATAGCATATATTGTATTGGAGGCACTGTGATCATACTGTGCCACTGAAGCAGTGCACCTCCAGCAGATGCCAACACTCATGCGTGTGCTACCTGTGTAATCCGCATAATCGGGTGGAAAGAAGCCAGAGGCACTCAAAGTTCCAACACAGTATGTAGATGCATATAACACAATGATGCTGACATTCTATACACAAACAAGTCCAAACAGCAGAAGACATATTCTTTTCATCACATCTGACCCAGTTCCTTAAGTTCATGAGCATTATGTGTGGAACAATTTTTATTTACAATTTATGATGAACAGAGGCCAAACTCCTGCTGTGGCTGATGGGAATCAGAATTTATGCGGAATAGAGGCTGTTGGTATCGAAATCTATAAGGCAGCCATGAACTCATGAGAAATACAGTGTGACATTCACATGGAGAGCTGCTGTAACCCATCATGTCTTCTAGATAGACACCATCATGCTGTATTTTGCTCAGTTTCTGTCTATTTGACTGTACACCTCCCATAAACGGGATTGTGCTGTAAACAAGGTCGCAAGGTCATAGCATTTGTTGGCATGTTATTGAAATTGTAATGTAATTTGTTCACAGAGACCAATGACCATATGAGTAGAGACCAAGATGTGTACATGATGTACCCAGTTAAAACTGAAATGCACAGCTTCACAAATTTGAAGCTTATTGGAAAAATCAAATCAATGTTTTGTATTCAGTACAACATAGGCTCTATCAACATACAACATACATTAATGCTGATAATCACAGAAAATAATTTCATCTTGTCCCTTTTTTAAAACAAAGCAAACAGCACAGTTACAGTAAGGCATTTACCACTTGAAGTAAACTAGCTCATTATTTTGTTAACAATTTTACACTTTTAAATTCTTAAAAAATACTATGCATTTATTTGATTGTATAAAATATGTATGACCACTGAGGACTGCTGTTGTAACTTCTAGGTTTCAGAAAATCCTTGCGTTTCTTCCTATTTTTCTTTAAAATGTCATTATGTTCTTGTATCCTTGCATATAGCATATGGATAAAGTACAGATTGTTTCAAAGCAGCTTCACGTTAATTAACAGCAAATAATATTGCTAATGTTCCACTGTAAAGCAGCTCCGCAGAAGATAATAGTGTCATTTTTCAGCGCAATTTAGTAACTGTGTCTGTGTTGCAAAGTTCAGTTATGAAGCTTGTTCAATTCCAGTAGCCTACTAATATGCACCTTTTAGGAGTAAGTAGACCCTAAGAAAAAGAGAAAGTTGTCCTTTTAAGTGTGCCAAGCTCTTGTACCATGTACAATTTTTCTGGCAGTTAAGAATAGAATTCCACGTTGACCTGTTAACTTCAGTATAGTTACTGTATACAGAAGCATCTGTAAAAGTGTGGATCTCTCTGTCAGCAACATAATGCTTCTATTGATGGAACAAATGTATTAGAGCTGACTCCAGCCACCACCTCTCCCAATTACACACAATAACATCAGAAATTACTCTCCATTTGAAATATGGCCCAATATTTTAGGCTTGTAAAGCCATTAGCCAGCAGTGCAGAAAGCCATTTTATACTTAGCTACAGTTATCCACACCCATACAGAGACAGAGTGCTTGTTTCAATCAATGATGGAGTCTTCTCACCCGTCTAGATATTGTCAAAGAACTATTAAAAATGAAATGGTGATCATTATTTTTGAGGTATACGGTCTGCTTCTCAGAGCTGAATGTTCAATCCAGTATTGAGTTCCACGCAGTGCTGAGGCTGTCTGATGCTGGAAACTTTAGCTGGCTGTGAGACGGAAAGTTTCTGACGTAAAAGTTTTTATTTGATGAGTGATCTGGAGAGGCGCTGAGTGAAAGTGAACAAAGGCTAGAGAAAGAGAGGGTGAAGTCAGACACAAAAGGTCATTAAAACAACAGTGCATATAGAAGCCAATAACAGAAATTTGAAATTCACAACTGTAATGTATAACTCAGACGGCCCTTGGTAATCATTACACACCAGGGCTTTATGAAACGCTATAAACACCAAAATAATCCAACAAACGCTCACTCTTGACTCCAAGCCTCGACCCCACTCACCACAGCAAGAGCCCAAATCACTTTAGAGGATGTTTTGCTGTTGTTGTGAGAAAACAAATTGTGATATGCAATTTTTCTGACACTGCATAACAAATTTTATTTATGTTGATAGATTTGCATTTCCAGAAGGAAACTGCAGTGGAACAGAAGCATATTGTTGAAGATTTCAGTAAGCTTAAGGCTGGAATACACTACACAACTTTTAAAATCTGAAGAGATTTTAAAACGTTAGGCATCATACACTTACCGACAAACATGTTTGATATCCTCAGACTGGATAGATTCATGACCAAAATGCTGAACATTCTAATAATGGAACCAATTGGAACTTATTTTATGTTTAATGTACAGCTGTGTGGTGCAGTATTTTGCACTAGAAATGCTTTAGACAGAATCGCTTGTATCTTGTTCTGTGCCTGGTTAGGATGTGGCGTGATGCTGAAATTATCAGCAAAATAAAGTTTGGAGTCTGTACATTAAATGATTCCAGCTGGCAATAATACAAGAAAACACATGCTGGTTTCAGAAATGTTACATAAATAGCAACTAATTAGCAAATTAGTTTTGCAGTTTTTAAGACTTCAAGGTAACTATTGAATTATGAACCTTTATTTTGCATGAGCTTCCAAGACAACACAGGAAAATGGTTTTTGTTTTGATTTTTTTTGGTGTAAATATGTTTCTGTATTAATATATACACATATATATATATATATATATATATATACCATCCAGTATATATATGCTGTGCCTTATCAAGTCCATTTTCCAAAAAATGAAATGGGTGGGAAAAAAGATAAAAATTTTGGTCTTAGATTTTATCAAAATGATTCAAATGTAATTGTCCTGAAGAAAGTCATCCATGAGCATACTCATTCATCTCACTTGGAGTTGCTTAGCTGCTTTATCTAGTATTATATAGTGAAATATTTGTAGCTTACATTTCTCAGAATATATGTTGTTGAGCTTTTATTGAATCATGCTAAACAGCTAAACCTTGACTCTCGGATCACCTTCATATTGTATAGCTGCCCATGTGGCATTATCATTGTGGTCGCTGAGTGAACTGACTTAACCTCACCTGACTTAACTTTGCTACAATTCACGACCATGTCGCTCAAATTTTGCATATGACATCCACGATAAACTCAGATCCATGAAATGTATGTTTGTGATACACTGTCCTCTCTGGATGATAGGAGTGTTTGCTTGTAATTGGATTTTGGATAGAAGCTGTCCTCTAGGCATGAGAAATGTAGGTCGACCACAAAAGTCTCACCCTGTTGAGGAGAGGATTTGAACCGGTCCTGTTTACACCATCTCTCTGGCTCGATTTTGTTGAGATTGGAAGGTTAATCAGAGACAACAGTGCAGGTCCTATAAAGAGTTTTTATGAAAACTGACTGACTATTGATACTTACATAAACACATCTCTAAACACTTCAGTACTATAGTTGCACTTGAACGCCATTGTTATACCCAGAGGAAGATTTTTTTTTATTACTCAGAGGCTCAAAGCTCTTAATGGAGTTCTCAGTTACGCATCATTTAAGTATCAGCTTTGTCTCAGATGATCCTTCTAAAATTCCTTAGGTGCAACAAAAATAGATAAAACTTAACATACAGTAAACACTGAGCTATAACAGTAAAGCATAACTCATGCCATTTGATCTTGAAAAAATCCGAAGAGAAATGTTTGATTTCTGATTTTCGCCATCTGGGATAAAGTATTTTTTAATTAAAATATCTATTATAGAAATATGTTGAAAAATGTACAAATATTTTGAACTAACCTTCATAAAAGGTTGCATTATTTAGTATTTTAAGAGACTTACTGACATGGGATTTCCTTATGATATAATTTCCAGGTTGCACCACAGGAGTTTGAATTGGAGGACAAAAGCTTTTTTACTGATATTTTTTCTAAGAAGTAATAATAAAAGATCATGCCCAACTACTTAAATTTCGTATAAATAAATTATTAAAATAGTAACTACTTGTGTCCGCATGATTGAATTTTTTGAAGTTGTACAACATGGCAAACATGAATTTGAAAATCTATCTCTTGTTGAAAGCAGTGTTATTTTAGCATCATGTATGATTATAGTTTTTGTTAATATTTTAAAAAAGATTTTAATTTTATATTTTCTCTTACCATTTTAATTTATGTTAAAGTTTTTGATGTGTGTTTTTGAAAAAAATAAATTAAGTTAAGCTAAATCAAATTGACAAATACCATAGCTGAAATAAAATAAAGTTTTTTTCAATTAATTTTTATTTTGTTTTTCAGTACTGAAAATTGTTTTCTCATGATTTAATTTTAGTTAATGATAATAACACTGTTTGAAAGCATGCAAAAATGCTGTTTACTGCATCAGATCTCTTGTTGATTACCAGAAATAGCAGCTGACGTACAATTCACCACAACTTCTATTTTGAGAACTACAAAATCTGCCTGGTTTCTTGTTCAGGGACAACAGAAAATTCCAAATGTTCCATTTGTGATTTGTACACGGCAGTGGACAGAAGGAACTGCAGCTGCGCTTTTCAGAGTGTTTCCGTGGAGATGGCACTGAGGATCAGTACAGTAGAAGCGTTTGTGATTACGTAAATGTGTCTCACCGATCCAGCCTCCACTCTCTGCTATCACTACGTTTGTTTCTACCCTAGCATGGCCTTATTGTCGTGATCCTGTTGCCTAGGTAACAGATTTTTTGACAATGAGGATGTGTAGGTTGCCAGAGGCAAAGCCAGAATTTCGGTTTATAGATTAACAGGTCTGCGTTTGCTTTACACATTTGTGACTGACTTTTATTAAAAAAGGAATTATTCACAAGTATTTTACAAAATATCACTCGCTTTCTGAAGCTCCCTACATTTTGCTGCCGTAGAGCGTAAAATTGGAGTGGTGTTTGTGAAACACCTCCAAACCATATCAAATGGCCTTGCTTGTGCTTCTTTGAAGGCTGTAGATGTAGTGAATAATGGATTAAGTTCAGCATGAAGAGCAATATGTGTGTAAAAAAATGTGTGTATACTTGAACAATCTGAACTCCAGGCAAAAGTGTACCATTTTTTTTTAAATTTTTTTTTTGCCTGAAATGTTTATATTATATAAGATTTGTTGGGTCATGAAGCTTACGTTTTTTTTTTTTCAAGAATAGAACAAATACATAAAGGGTAGAGAGAGGCACTATAAGGAGGCGTATATAGTGCGATTTTTCGCCTCGTCTGACTGTGTGCTGTTGTGTGTGTGTGTGTGTGTGTGTATCGGAATGGTGCGGTCAGAGCGATATAATAGGCATTGGCAAACAGTGAGTCTAGTCTGAGAACTTGAGAAAGTGAGAAATCTCTCAGAACTTGATCCAGCAAAGTCCAAACAGGATGATGGATGAATATGCAAAATGCGTACAAGGATACAGGTTTGCTGTGATATTCCAGAAGTACAAGATCAGCAGAAGAGTTTTTATATAAAGAATGTTCTGAGATTATCTCAACCACAGTTTCCAAACTGACTGCAAGTGGTTTGTTATCGGCGGCTGGTATTAAAACATACAGTATAGCCAAACACTATAGCTGAATATAAATAAAATCTAGACTTTTGTTTTCGGTTATTTATTGACTTAAAGGGATCACGAACTGAGAAACAAAAATTACCTTGATATTTTGACATATAAGAAGTTTCAGAACTCAGAACTTTCTCGTTAGTCTAAAAACAGCTTATATTGAAGCCAATCTGCCAAAACGACAGCTTGTGGATTGTGCCACTCTATGGCGTAATAGTGTGGATAAGCACTGCCTCCACAGAAGAAGATCAACACCTGCTTCTACATCACTGCCTGTTTAGCTCTGCCCAACGATTCGTGCATGTAGTGTAAATAACGAAAGGCCAACGCAGGTCTATGCAGAAACCAAATGATAAAGATGGTTCCGAAGACAACAAGATGCTGTGCAGTGCCAAGTTGTGGAAAAACACAGTGTTTACATCGCTTTCCTTCTGATCCAAACATTAGGAAAGAGTGGATGAACTTTATTTTTAATGAAGTTCCAGACTGCGTCAGTAATAAAGGTCCTTTGTTCAGTTCATTTAACCACGGATTTGTTAACAAACAATGAAAACTTCGATGTGGGAATTTCAGAAAGATTGAAACTAAAAGACATTGATGCTGTTCTGACTATATTAGATCTGACAACACAAGCAACACAAGTTTGAGTAAATGCTTTTATTATGTGGTCACTATTGCTTTATCTGTTATTACAGATAATTTGATATGTAGTGAGTATTTATGTGTTTTTGACCTAAATCACATCAGTGTCCATCTATGAGGAATGTAGGCTGTCAAACATACACAACTATTAGCCAATAATCTGTGTGTGTGTGTGTGTGTGTGTGTGTGTGTGTGTGTGTGTGTGTGTGTGTGTGTGAGTGAGTGTGAGTGTGAGTGTTTGCCACATTGAGAATGTTGTATAGGCTCATCCCTTCATTTATGTATGATCTGCATTGTGTTTGATTTCTTTATTTTTATTGGACACATTAAAAAAAAAATGCTTTCAATTTTAGTATATCCCATTCATTTCCTATGGGTGCCCATTTTTGTCCACGAAGGACAAATTATGGAGGTTTTTTTTCAACCACTTAACTTTGTTGAATCGAGTCAAATTTTTATGTGTGTATTCAGGGGGCAAACTTAGGAAAAGTAGCCAAGTCTCATACCACTCAGAATAAGGAAACTATTTTTTTTTTAATGATTTTGCCCAAATTTGTCCCGAAGGATGCTTGAGGTTTAAAGTGATATATATATATATATATATATATATATTTATATATATATATTTTTTTTTACGGTGCTTTTTTTTGGACAGCCACTGCTGCAAGAAGCAGCAGGAAGGTCTCCTTTTGTGTTCCAGTGGAGAAATATTTAATACATATAAGTTTGGAACAGCATGAGTAAATGATGAAAGAGTGTTTATTTCTGTCAGGACCACTATCGTCATAGATGATTGACAATTAGCATATGGCGCTTTTCCACTGCGTGGTACAACTGGGCTCGGCACGGTTCAGAACGGCATGGCACGGCACGGCTTGGTTTGCCTTTCCACTGCAGTTTAGTACCGCTTTAGAGTGGGAGGGATTATTCACGTGTCGTTATAGTTGCGCCGCCTCTACTGCCGTGACTCCTGAAAAACTTTTTCATTCTGTGTCGCTCCATCAAGCTCTTGCTGGATCTGCTCCTCCACTATCAACAAGAGGAACGTCTGTACTTCCTCAACAGACAACGAAACTGCCATTTTTTGGTTGTTAAAAGAAAGGTGCGCTCATTCAAAACAGTTGCATTCGATTCGATCCTTTGCTGGCTGTGCTGATTTAAAGGTGCAGTTGGAGATCTCGGAAAATGCTAACTTTAGCCTGATAGCACTGAAAGCGAATGTCCCACCCTCCCTGCAATCGCCATCCAAAGCCACGCCCCCTGAACGCACACACGCTCAAAGAGCAGAATACCAGAGACAACATTAAATTACTACAATAGGCTACATCAGCGGTCCAGTTCAAAGCAAACATATATGTTCCATACAAAGGGCATTAAAGTGTGCTAGACGTGAATTTAAATGGTATTTA
>JAFVLL020000605.1:0-46450 GCA_021397915.2 Tor tambroides
CTGTAGCCCAGCCAACACAAACACAAAGAGCAACTGTCACGTTAAAAATGTGGAAAAAAGGAAGAAGAAGAAATGTCTGTCTTTCTGGTTCATCTCGCATGTTCCGTTTCATATCATGCCACGAAAAGTTGGAACTGAATGAGAAATGACGCTTTTGAGGAAAGATCAAGTGTGTAACGATCTAACAGATGGATAGCTGACTAAATGAGCAGCTGATACATAGATAGTATTTATACATCGTGGCCAGTTAGATGAAGTGTTTTCTGTTATTTGAGATATAATTTGTATAAAAATATTTTTGGATGAGAATCACCTCTGCAGTGTTATATATATTTAAACCCTATGCAATATTTAGTATATATCATGCAAAAATAAGTAGGAACAGTTTTATGATATTGGATCGTTTGGCAAAAAGGCTACACGTTTTTATTGCTTTAGGTTTAAGCAGCATTTATCTGGCTATGCAACGATGCATATAACGACAACATTAAATTAAGTGGATTACTTACATAAAATTGCAAACGTTGTAGCCATTTATTAAATAAGATCAGTAAATTGGTTCATTGCTCACATATAGTCGGTTCCAAAGTATGAGACCACATTGAAAAACCATAATTTTAACAATTTTGAAAAATTAAAGCAAAGAAACTTTTTTTATTTATTTTTATAAATGCACTTCAAAGTCAAGAAGTAAGTGACATTGATTAGTAAAATACAAAATTAAATAGGATGGTCTCAGACTTTTAAATCTCTTTATGAAATAAAGCCTGCGTTACAGACTTAACAGATTTTTAAGAGAGTATAAAAAGGATTTTTATATTTTTATATTTATATTTTATATTATATTTTGTGGCAATAATTTGAAAGTTTTTGAACATACACCCACGTACAGGATTACATGATTCATAATAGCCGCTTGTGTTTGACGTGAGCTGAGTTGCATATTACTATTTCACAGTTAGGGTTAGGGTTAGGGTCAGACCTGGCTGTCCGGGCAGGAGGAATAAATTACAGTAGATAGCACTTCCAGAGGTCTGATCATACTCCATTCTGATGAATCCTGCTGAAAGATACTTCACAAGACCAGAACAAAGTTATACGGCATTAGGAACGCTGCATCCATGTGAAATTAGGCATGTGATTTTAATTATGCCATTTTTATGTATCTATTTCATGTTTGGAATCGAGTTACATAAACTCCACAGAAGTGTGTATGCATGAGCATGGACATTGTGAAATATTATTATCTTAATCAGTGTTTTTGTCTTGTTTTTTAGTATAACATCCTAAAATAAGATTTGTGTAATTGTACAAGATAATAAGACTTAATTCAAGGTATATTACCAGAAAACAAGCTTATTTTGGTAGATAGTTTTAAGCTAAAACTTTAGTTAAAGTTATGCTATTTATGCGTTTCTCATCAAAATATGTGATTCAGTCCTGTAATTTAGATTTTTGAGTAAATTTGAAGCCTGTTTCTGCCTAGAAAAAGATAATAGATGTGAAATAAACTAAAATATCTCTATCTATCTAGCTATCTATCTATCTATCTATCTACACACACATACATACATATATACCATATATGTATACAGTGTATATATATATATATATTATATGTTCTATCGGAGGTGGAAACTGGTTGTCATGGTATTTACTTTTACTTTTTTGTCCTGAAAACGGGACAAAAACTTTGATGACGAGAATGGTCTTTGCAGTTAAAATGTGTGGGCAAGCTGGCCTACAGGTGTGTTTGGGTTTCTGCTACTCTTTGTCCAACACTGGTGAAAGAAACTATGATTTTTATGTGAAGCAGTGTGATTATTTGCCGTGTGTGTGTTTTAAGAGGAGAGCGAGAGAGATCTATTCTCGCTGGCTCTATTCAAGGCTATTATATGGAGTCAGCAGCATTATATCCACCGTCGCGGTGCACAGGACCTCACCTTTATCTGGCAGCACAGCCTGCAGCTGTGCCTCTGGTCTTTTACCCCATGCTGGCACAATATACAGCATACAGGTGTGCCATGAACAAACACACAAGCAAACAAGTAGCCAAACAGAAAAATCCAGATACAAACGCACATATATTACTTAGTTTTGCATTTAAATGAGACAGAAAATGGAGAGATAGGTTAGGAGAAATGAAAGGGGTTTCCCTGTGAACAATACAGCAGCATAACTACCTCTAACTAGGTTTGTGTTACTCAGTTATACATAAACACTTGATAATTTACAGCAAAAATAAATAAATAAATAAAAATAAATATTTATATTATATATTATATTATTGTAATATTTTCTGCTATTATACTTCTGCATCACTTAAATGCTGCTCTTGTTCATATGGTTTCAAACAGGCCTTTGTAATGGCCAAAAAGGCAACAAAGTCAAAAAAGAAATGTGGTACAGGGGGAGAGGACTAAAACGAGGGAGATGAAAGAGAGAGATGGACAATAAGAGGAAGTGGCAGTAAAAGAACGAGGCAGATGAGAACTGAGAAGAGAGCAGGCAGTGTGAGAGAGAGGGAGTAACCACGGCTGGATCTCAATGGGAGGTAAAGCCCGATCATTTATAAAAGGTAAACGCTGTCAGGACGCGGGGCGTTTAAGAAGCGCACAGACTCAGGTGTGATTTACGAGCACACTGCAGGGGTTATAAATCACCGCACGGCCGCCGCACCACTACTCTCTCTCTCTCTCCAACACACACTGCATTACAATGCAAACAGTGCAGGAGCGGCATTGCTAGAGATGAATGGTTATTGAGTGAGTGACAGAGGAAGAGAGATGGATACTTCTTTATGATACTCATCAGAAATGCACCACCAGTCAAAACAGAAGTGTATTTTCTCTCTGTCTGTGTGAGCGTGTGGTCTACAGCTGGCATATCTCTTCCAGATGAGACGGATAATGAGATTTGTCAGAACCTCTTTATTTTCACTTGCTAAAATCCTGTGAAATTGCATTTTAACAACTGTAAAACAAGTGTGAGGACATTATGATTATACATCGTGTTACAGTCATCATGGTAATGAAAATTGACCTTTGACCTTATTTTGACACTTCACACTTCTAAAACACAGTAAGCTGCCTTGTTGCCTGCCTACATAGGCAGCTACCTTTTGAAACAGAATATCAAGTGAGCGATTTGGAACAATTTAGTTAGGCAGCAACATTGTATATCACAACAACAAGATGTTTTCAATGATGTTTGCATGTTGCTAGAATAACCATGTATTACTCTTGTAAGCATAAATACAAAGCAGACAAAAGATATACAAATATGGGATAGAATAGTCATTTTCTTATTGAGAAATTAAAATGCAATATAATTCAGTGTTGAATGAAATAAAAGTATAAAACAAAGTCCTTTTAAGGAAAGTCATTTCACCCTGCAGCCATATTACGCAAAAACCATCTTCTGTCTATTTGAATGGGGGAAATACCAAAATATCAAATGAAAAAAGTACATACACTTATGATACACTACAGTTTCCAACTGAAATGAACACTTGTGGTAGTAAAACACCAACGACTTTTATTACTTTTTACACAAATTACAAAAATGGGGGCAGGTTATCGTTTTAATAAAGACTGCTATGCACATGGTTCCTTGCACAATACTACAGTATGTTATGACCTCACTTTTACAATAGTGCATGATTTGTAAACTAATGCATTTTGACATTTGCATCACATAACAAGCTCCATTTGTATGACGTAGTAAACTTGCTTGTTAGCTCACCTGGTACAGCATTGCATTTGCCTGAAACATGAGTCCCAATAAAAGAGCTCAAAGACTAAAATGGCATGGTTGCTTTTAACCTCAGATTTGCTTTATTGGTTGGGTTTAGAGTAGGCTTTATTGTAGGTGGTATTTTATTTTTTTACACGCAACAGAGCATTAACCTTTTAGTGCCACTCCCTGGACATTTCACTTTGAAAGTGTCACGAAATGTGCAAGAAGCAACGTAATATAATTTTGTAGAAATGTCGCCACAGACATGTTTTTCCACTGAGTCTGCTTTGATAGAATTAAATAACATGTTTCAGGAAGTCTAAATTTCAGGGTCGTCTGAATGCACATATTCAGTCCTAAGTGCGAGTCTAATTTTCCAACGCTGTCTCACGACCAATTCGTATGTATTTTACGAGGTGGCTAATTTGACCTCACTCATACGATTTTGTACATTCTCTGTGAGGGGTAGGTTTAGGGGTGGTCTTTCATGCTAATTCCTACGAATTATTCACCTCATAAAAATGTACGAATTGCCGTGAGATTGGGTTGCATTTTCAAGGGAACCAGAAATTATAATGGACGCTGCAGTGATACAAGTCGGGACTTATTCCACCATGTTGTGTTTTGCACAAAGTAATGTGAGCAATGTAATGTCTTGGTGTATATACAATCTTTGGTATACATTTGCATTTAAGCAACATTTCTTTTGACTTTGTTTACCATCTTGGATTGTTTCATTGATCTTATTGCAATGTTGTGCAATTCTGTGATTTCATGAGATACCCTAGAAGCACATGTGCTATGTAGACTGTTTTGGCAATTCTATTTGTTTGATAAATGGCAAAATAAAAAATGATCAGTGTAATATAATGATGTTTGGCTGATTATAATAGGATCTTATCTGTCATTGGGTTAATTGTAGACTTTTCACAAGGGCCCCTAGAAAAATAACCCTAAAAAGGAGCAAGGTGTTTTCACAGCATGTTCAAATAAGGTTCATAGCTGAACACTGCAATATTTGTACTTCACCATCTTGCTGGCACAAGCCGTTCCGACAGAAAAAGGCCTAAAATGGATTCAAACCACCACATTTGGCAGGCCTTGACATATTTAATCATGTACAATATAATACACATTTCACTTATAAATGCTGGTCTAAATTTTTTCCTTCTATCTGTGCCAGTGGGGGCTAATTTTCAGCTAATCTCTTCCAAGACACACTGGATGTGTGTGTGTGTGTGTGTGTGTGTGTGTGTGTGGGAGGGTGTGCGTCAATGCTAGGTCACTGCTCTCTTGTCATGTAGATGACAGACACATAGTTGGCATTCTGGAGGTCTCGAGATGTACGACTTCTCTCTTCTCTCGTGCCTGTTTGCGGCATTGCCGCTTTGCTGGCTTCGCACGAGCAGGCCAGAAGAGAGGGCGTGTGTCAGCGTGACTGCGGACCCTCATTCACACATGTCATTGCTGGGGTGTGAGGGGGTCTTTGGGGTGAGCCGAACAAATACACACACAGCTCTTTGTTTTCATCACTAGAGTGTAGTGTTCACTTTTTTTGCTGAGCCCAACCAAAACGGCTGTGTCAGTGAACTCTCTCTTGTCTACCAAACCACTGAAATGTCCTTACATCGCTTTGCATTTGTGTACCGCTCACTTGAACAGACAGTGCACTGTTTAGCAAGCCATTGCGGTAGGAGAGGTCAGGGAAAGATGATGAGATGGGGTTTAAGCCTTGATTTGGTCGAATCAGAGCAAGCTAACCGCTGTCTTGGCCAGCAACGATTTAAGTAGATTTTAAGAGGGTATTGATGGAAATTTGTGAAGGTAAAAACAACAGAAATTCTTAGGGTGATATAAAAATCCAGTGATTACATACTGATCAAATTGCCTCTTATAAATCAGACCTCAAAAGGGCCTCAAAAATGTATCTGTAGAGAGCAGATGTGGATTAGTTACTATGAGGCAATATACTGTAGCTAAAAATCTCAATGCTTTTTAGGTATTTTGATGATTATTCAGTATATTCACTCTGAAATAGCTTAAAAAGTAATGTTTTCAATTAGAGGAACCATAATTTCCAGCAGGCAACCGTTGTTCCCAACTCGATTCCATGTGCTTAAAAATCTAGTCAAAAATAATTTCAAATGTTGTTTTTAAAAAAATAAAAATGGTGTTTTCCACAATATTGCATTGCTGAATTGCATGCTCTTAAAACATCTTTTTCTCAACGTTTTCATATTTGTGAATTCACAAGACAAGGAGGGACTGTCAAAGCAGACTAATGGTGCAGCCTTTAAAAAAAACTTAATGTCCTATAAAACTTAATACCCAATGCAAACATATCGTGAATAGTCAATATATCACCCAGCCCTGATTGAAAGCATGCGTTTTAGAAGTGTGAGTTAAAGCCTGAGTGAATGGTAACAGACCAGTTAAAGCTGTAATCGCCTCGTGTCGCTACTCCTCCAGATGAGACATGGCTTTTAATGCTGCTTCGGGGTCAGTGTGCACATGGGGTCATGATCACAGATGACCTGCGTGCTCCGAGCTCTCAGAGACAAAGTAATGTCACCAGAGAGTGATTTGTTCCTATAGACATAGAGTGGAAATGCAGCTGTTGTTTTACTATCTTTGAGCTAGTATTATAGTTTTCAATCATATTTTGATTTAGTTTTACTATATTTCCACTTTTCATTTTAATTTCATTTTGTTGTGTTTTTTTAATGTCTATACACTGTAGTTTGTATTAATTTTATTTTAAGTGCTAGTAACCCTGATATATATTCTGTTAACAATGCTCTTTCATGGCATTATGTGGGACACAAACTTATTATACAGTCAGAAATAGTGGTGGTGGTGGTGGTGCTGCTAATGGAGATGTCAAAGAGGGCTGAAGCAGACTAGCTGTGGCTGATGTGTTGATTTCCCTCAGGAGCTCCTCTCTGTCCGGTTACACTGCTTTACATTCCAGAGGGAGACACATAATGCAGGGCTGACATGAAAACATCCATATGTATCGCCAAAACCCAGCAGCTCACTGGAAATGGCCTTTTCTTTTCTTTGATTTTGAGCAGGAACAGTGGCTATCTGCAAATATTTTCTACCTTTATATTGCTATTGTGTTAAATGTATTTATTATTTTCTAAGATAGAAAAATAGGATGTTTGAAATTATATTCTGGCCACACTTTAGTGCAAATTGTTTTTAGAGAATATATATTGAATTTAGTGTTTTTTAATCTTACACTGGCAAATAGTTTTTCTTTAATTGGTTAGATTTATGTAAAAAAAAAAAAATTCTGACCTTACGTGTGACTTGACTCTACCAAATGATTTATTTTTCTTTATTATTTAAAAAAAAGTGTAGGCCTATTTTTTTGTTGTGAATGTCCCAGTTGGGTTACCACGATGTAAAAATTTCAGATAAATGTCATATGGTTTGGTGGCAATTGTTAATAAAAATAGCTGGTTGTGTAATATAATATCTTAAAATTTATATATCAGTCAATATACTCCTGAATCATATTGTATCATTTTTTGAGGTATCGGCAAATACACCCCTATATAAGTATATATTATTTTTATTATTATATTTAACAAAAGCAATATCATTCCATATTGGAGATTTATCAAACAATGTTGGATTGAAATAATTCTGGATTTTAGTTTTCAATTTGTAAAACAGTGTACGTTTTTTTAATTCTGGTACATCCTTAATCATCTTATTTTAACATGTTTCAAGGATGTTTAAATATGTAACACGAATACTAATTAAGAAAAATATTTTTCGCTTCGTAAACAAGAGAGAGACAATGAGATAAATAAACAGCTGACTCATGCTATGTTCTCCAACTAACTATCTGCATAATGATCATGCAGATCATCCGCGTGGCCTGCTAATTGCCACCTATATAATTCTGCTTGACACTGTCTAGACAACATAAACGGAGCTCCAAACGAGAGTTCAGGAGGAGCATGTTCATTTAATACTGTCAGTCAATGCAGCCATCTCACTCCTGTCACAATATCCCACCACTCCACCTCTATTTCTATGCTCTTCTTCTATGGAAAAACATACACAGTTTGTATTAATAAAGTAGTCCAATTTAGAGTCAAGTTTCATGAACAGGTCCACCATCGAGCCAAAAACACTAGATCTTTATCTCAAAGATTATACAGTGGTGGCCAAAATGATTAAAACACTAGTATTTTCACCAGCTAAAATTGGTTTTAAGTCAGTTATTTCTATTGTTTGCTGTAGTGTGTCAGTAGGAAATATTAGTTTACATTTCCAAACATTCATTTTGTCATTCATTTTCCTACTGTATGCTAATGCAGCTAATTACAAAAATGCATTCACTGTTAGTTAATGACATCTTTTCTAACACAAGAGGCCGGTAAGCGTCCATCGCCGTTCTGAGGCCTGGTCACACATATTATTGTGTGGTTATTTTATCACAAGCGGTCTCTTATTCCAGCAGCCTCCCTGTGCGAGCATGTTGCTTTGCTTGTATGATATGCTTATTTGTTCAAAATCCTTCCTGACCGTAAACGACTGAGCTTTTTTTCTGTGTCGTTTGACTCACTGCATCTTGCTAGCGGGCAATCTCTCATCAGCACCACTTATTTAGAGCAATTTTGGTCTGTGCCGATATTAAATATTCATATGCTGGCTAGATAAAGGCAGACAGGAGTGAAGGCTGCTGTGGGCTGGAGATATCGCCGTCCCACGGTCCCCCGGCCCCCTCATTGTTTCGATTTAGCACGGTGCATGACGCTAAGTCATTTTCTGGAACAAATTACGTATCTAACTTGTGTCACATTGTATCAGTCACATTAGGGTGGATGATGGGAGTGAGCCACTTGGAGGAGGAGAAAAAGCTCCTGAAGTCAGGTCAGCAGCTCTCATCTTTAAACCAAGCAGAAAATTTAATTAAAACCCCTGATATGGGGTGAGGGGGAAGATGACTTTCATGTAACAAGAGGGGTCTGTCCTATCAGCAGTAGCCTGCTGCCTTTACTGCCGCATGTGCATAAACACAGGGCAAATATCTGCTAATTAGCAATTTTTTTTCTATCTCTATAAATGCTAATTCATTATTCATATACTCATTTATTAAATTGACTGTATTGCATCTGCTCTGTTGTGATTCTCTCTTAGTAACTGTTCTTTTCAATATTTTTGAAAAAAAAAAAAATTATAATAAATAGTAGACTAATATTCAGGCAGACATCAGAACCACAATGGACATAATAAATGGATTTTACAGTGAAAAGCTCTCTAATCTACCATCATGTTTTTGGCTAATTGCTCTTAAATTAAAAATGGAGTGGTATATCCTCTAACACGAGTTTTTGATATTTAAGAAAATGTTCAGTTAAAAAGGAGTTTGAAATATTTTCTGTAATATCAGATAAATAAAAACACAGACATTGTTCACTGTTCAAGTTCAAGAATATTCATACAAGTTCAAGTTCAGTCAAAAACATTTGTGGCATAATGTCAGTCACCACAAAAAATAAATAAATAAAAATTAAAAAATCAACTGGTTCATTGTTTTCTTTATTAAAAAAAAAAGTAAATAAATAAATAAATAGTGACTGGAGCCAATTCTGATGATTTGATAGCAGAAGTGTGAAGCTTATACTTTTATAGAAGCATTTACAATAGTTCATCTGTTAAAACTAGTCTACTGTCTGTGTGGGCTAAAAAGTTGACCAGTGATATGGTCATTTTAGGCAGTATGTTGTCAACACAAAAACTTTAGTAAGCATTCATACTAAAATCATATTAACATTTAGGTTCCATCTTGTAGCTATACTATTGAAACAAGAAGTATTTCTAAGTTTACAGATTGGCCCCATTCACTTCTATTGTAAGTGGCTCACTGTAAAACTTGTTTTACTGTTGATGTTTTTTCTTTTGTTTGAGGATGCAGCTGCTAATGAACAACTTAAATAGGAAGAGACCATCTGACTGTCATGTAAAGCTTGCATACGAAATGGTCAAGTTTTATGTGTATTCTATTATCAACATTCATAATCATTGTTACAATGTCAAGTGCAATAATCAGCAATGATGTTTTCTGTCATGATATTGCAGCCCTGCCATGTAATGAGTTCTTGTTTTTTGATTTAATGCAATGGTTGTGTATGACACCTTTTGTGCAGCATTAACACTTTGTGTAAATAAACATAAAATGACATATCAGATGCAGCTTGTTCCACATTTTTTTAACACAATATTTGATTGGAAGGCTAACAGTCTATAGTATTCAAAGTGATTGAAGCAACTGGTCAAATATAAGTATTCAACTTAAAAGACAACACAGTTACATTTAATAAGGTAGCTATAAAAACTCAGCTTACAAAGGCAAAATGCCCCAGGAGGCAAATATCGACCCTTAGTGGAAAAGTTAATTTCTGACCCTGTTCTTGTTAAAGATATGTTTTGTAAAACTGAAAGTTGGCAGGTGTGCTCTATGAATTATGAAGGAAAATGTCCAAATGACAAATGTCCTACATAATGACTTGCCTAATACGAAATGGGCTGCAAGTGTGCCACTCCCTGCCTGTGTTTTACTGTCTCTAGTGTCTTTCAGGGACAGAGGAGTATTAATGGTGTCTGTCAGGCTCTTGGTCTGTGTAACTCGGGGTTCGTTTTTCTCTCAGTTACCCACCTCCATCTTCCTCCGCTCCTCATCCTCCTCCCTTAAGCTGGCCCCTTAAATGCAGTTCCTGCACACTGGGAGCCATCATATCCACTTAAAACAAAGGGGATTCATCAGGCCTGTCTCCCCCTCACTACTGAACCGTTCCCGGAGACCAAATTACGGCATGACTGGAGGTGCTGGAAATAAATGGGTCTGGATATAATGGTTGCAGCCCATGGGTAATATTCCTGTGAGAGGGAGTGAGAGAATGATAGAGCAGGACGAAATCATTTTTACTGAATATTTCTCAGCTTGTACGACGTTGAAATTTGCCCTCGTTTTGACAGTTAGCATTTTTCGCACAGCATATCCTCTGTTTCTCCTCCCTGTGTATCCGCGCTTGAACCCTTACACCTCTCTGTGGTACAGATGGTTTCATTTTATACAAGATAAAACCGCGTTTGGTGGAACTGATTAAACAGAGAACAACATCCCCATCTGCCATTTATTCCCATATAAAATTGCTTGGGCAGATGCTGACATCTTTGGACATGATTGATTCACCTCTGACTGAAGCACAAGGGGTGGGGGAGGCTCTCATAGGGCTCCAGCTGCCCGGCCAACATGTACACACACACACACACACACACACATACACACAGACAGTCACTTTACCAGTGCAATCACAGCTCTCGCCTTGATTAGACTTGGGCAGGTGAGCGCAGGACACTTTAATCATGATCAGACCTTGGCCAATAATTCCCCTTTTGTGTCTGTCTGTGTGTGTGTGTGTGTGTGTGTGTGTGCGTGTGTCTATATACATGTGACAATGTACATTGCCGGTACTTCACGTTTGCATCTCGTAAGTGCTTGAAATCCCATATATATATATATACACAAACATATATATATATATATATATATATATATATATATATATATATATACATATATGGTCTTTTGTTGGTGTTTTTGTTTTATCATTTTGTCATTCGTTTGAAGTCATTTGAATTCATTCGAAATTTGTGTGCATAAACATTTAAGCGGGAATATGTAGGCAGTCAATGTGCCTACTCAGAGTCCATTCTGAGTGTTGATTGTAGTTTCACAGACATTTTACTTATTCCTCATTAATAAAATATTAAGTCCAGCCTGATCTCATTAGTAGTCGTAAAATATCCATACACAAACATTTTTGTATGCACTGATGGCATCTCAATCTTGTATTTACGTATGCAGTTTTATAAATTTAAAAATCTATCTTTATGAATCTATCATATCATATTAATATTATAAATATGTTTGTATAGTTATATTTTATTACTATATAGATATTTTTTAAGCCCCTAACCCCACCTCTACCCTAACTATAACCACTTTTCATGAGCAAAACATAATCGATATATATTTAACATTTTAACCACAAAGGAATGAATTATGTTTATAATGATTTTATGGTGTTTTTTTAATAGCAAACATAAATACCGAACGAACAAATAAATAAATAAATATTGAAAATTTTCGTTAATTTTAACAGTTTTTTTTCTGTTTACATGTTGGGATCTTTCGAAGACAATATAGAAATCAGAAATCATGCAGAACAGAATGAAACCGCTATAATCTTAAAACAGGTAAATGTGTTAAATGTAATGGTACAGCATATTTAATAAATTACGTTGATACAATAAATACAATAAAATCATATCAACTATTCAATTCAATATTCTACAAAACTTAAAGGATAACATACTGTTTTAGATTCTGTCAATATGATAATCAGGTACATTTCACTATCTCTGAACACATATGAAAATGCCAGTGCACTCTCACAAATGCTGTCACTGGGGCAGTAACTTTTTAAAAGGTACACCTTTGTACCTTATTTACCTCTAAAGGGTGCATATTAGCACCTTAAAAGTACATATTAGTAACTAAAGTGTACACATTAGTTCCGAAATGGTAGCCTATATAAGTATCTTTTCAAAGAGTACTGTCCCAGTGACAGCTTTTGTACCCTTTTTCTGAGAGTGTGTGCTGCAACGGCATGTTACATATGAATACCTATGACTACTAATGAGATTATATTGTACAATCACCCTCTAAGTTCTCGAGGATGCCGCTACGGTTTATTATCATCCTGATTTTAATTTGCCCTGCTTTATAGCGTCCTGCTCTGGGAGGACATTTCTCCTTCACTTAATTCCCCCTCAGTAATTACTTGTAAACATTCAAGGATTTTAAACACCACCTTCAAGTGTGCGCCAATCAAAAGCACCCGCGTGTGAGATGAAGGGACCCGAGCTGAAATCTTGTAAAACTGCTGAGTTAGACCGTCCCATCCTAAGTAATCAGTCACCGGTTTCAGCTCATATACCCTTCTGATGAGAGATGAATGCTGTTAAGCAGAAGCCCAGAGGCATGATGGGAAATGTGATGCTGGTTGCAGAGTTCACTCCTAAGAGAACCAAATCAATCTACCCTGTCCCTAGTCCCATAACCCGGGTCTCTTTTCTCCTCCAACCCTCTTTATGGAGAGAAAACAAGCCCAGACAGACCTTGTAAATTGGCTCCATCTTCATCTACAGTTGGATTATACAGTGAATGTTGTGACAGTTATTTTGATAGCAGCAGATGTAGCTGAGCACAGAGGCATTGTAATGTATGAGCTTGAATATGCCAGCGCTGGTCTTTAAAGAGCCTGTCACCTAGTGATTTGACATTGGGTGGGCGCCTGTTTAACAAAACAACCTTAAACAAGCTTATCTTTATTCAGGGTTATTTGTTAAGACACCTCATCAAGTTGGGTGAATTTGCATATTAATTGAATTTGTAGCTGCTGCTTTAAGGTGAGAGATTTCAGTGTGCTGTCTGCAGGCGACTCACCTGAACACAACAGACAAGGGCTTTTTTAACTAGCAGAAAATTGCTTCAAGTTTGGGAGATGTAACATGTTTAAACCTACATAGGGTGGATTGTTTTAGGAAGGGGGAGAGAGAAAAATCAGGTTGTCTATAATTTGGTCTTATTATCATCCCACAGGCATCCTGCAATACTTTTTAGTTTTTTCTGTGGGTAGTTTTCATCTTTTTTTCTGTAAATATATCTGGCACACTATTGTATAGATTGAAAATCTTTATTAAATAATACAACATTTCACTCAGAGACCTCCATCGAGCTTGTTTCATTCTTTAGAAATGCCTGTTGAAGGCTTCTGATTGAAACGCTGTATTATTCAATAACAATTTGCAAGCTATGACAATGAGCAGGAAATTTTTCTATTCTATTTTTCCATTCAGTTTAGTTTGCCCGACGTACCTGTCCATGACCATCTAGGAGTGTGAGAGATGTTTATTTCTATTTTATACATATTTTAAAAGATATTTTCTCATCATAACAAGAACACTGTGAAAAATGTTGTGATCATTTTTATCCTCCAGTAATTTGCATCAAATTGAAGCCTGGACATTTCTTGTAGTATTCTGCTTCATTGTAAACTTTTTTGTCTTTGTTTATTTGTTTTTTTATTTTTATTGATTTTTTTTTTTTTTTTAATTTGTAATTTTTTTGTGCAGATGACGTATATTCTTAATTATTTATTTTTATTATTTTATTCTATTTAGATTTATTGTTGCATATTTGTTGTATGTAGTATGTTTGTTTTGTTTTATTTCATTTAGTTTTATTGTTGTATATTTGTTGTATTTTTTTGTTTTATTTTATTATATTATTTTGTTTATTTTTAATTGTTGTATATTTGTATGTAGTTTTTTATTTATTTATTTTTTTCCGTTTTGTTTTGTTTTGGAAACCTGAGAGATCCTTGTTAATACTTTAAGTATGTATTTATTTGTACACAATATTGCGAAGAAACATTCTTGTGTATCGCCCATGTCATTTTCCTATTTTAATTGTTCCTCGAGATGTTTCTGAAGCCTTTAGATGAGCTGTCAGAGCGATTCAGAGTCTTAGACTTTAGATATCTTGGCCGGCAGGTGAATTTTTATTTGGCCGTATCACCACTAACAATTTATTTCCCTATGGGCTGATAGTGTGGGAAGGTGTGAGTGTGTGTCAGTGTGCTCATGCAAGTGTGTGAACGATGGAGGGAAAGAATAGCAGGATGATGAAAGGGTTTCTGAGGGTGATGAAGTCTCACTGTCTAAGATGATTGACCACTCCAGTCTCACTCTGCTCCTGTCTGCCTGTCTAATGCACCCTTTCCCAGAATGCACCAGGATAATGAGTGAGAAATGTCTGACAATAGCCCAGTCTCTCGCTCTCATTATCCTCCATGCTTCGGTTTAACCCTCTGGGAGAGAGAATATTCCAGCCCGACATGCTGCTTTTCTGTCCGGAGTGTAGACGTGTCATTCTCTCCCACTTTTTTTCGGACTGCATGCTCCAGGACAGAGTGACAGGGAGAAAGTGTGAGAAAGTGTGTTTGTGTGTGTGTGTGTGAGAGAGGCTTTTGTGCTTGTGTGTGAGAGGCTTTTCTGTGGCTCTGGAAGGACAGGCAGGCAGGCAGGCACGTGACCGAACACAGGGAAAGCACTCATACTGCAGATGCAATTAGGCTAAATGGGATTAGGCCTATCACATTTCTGCCGGCCGCGGCCCCGGAGCCACCTGGGAGAAAAAAAAGGTGGGGGGTGCGGCTCACAGGAGTAAATGAGGAAGTGTAGAGGAAGCATCTCAAGTGAACTCTGGGAAATGATAGAAACTCTACACTTACATTGTGATAGCTTCACTGATAGTAGCCGAGACATTAATGGAGCAGCCTTAAAATCAGTGTGTTAAAGGACAACTTGTCTATCCAGCCATGTTAAATCCCAGTGGAACCGTTTGTAAAGTGTTTCATTTAAGGCAGTGGTTCTCAGTTGAAAAGCCCAGATGTGGGTCGTAATGCTAAATGCAGTGCTAAAAAAAATACAAAGTGCAAATTAGCAATTAATCATGCATAGTTAGAATAACAAAATAAATAGCTTTTAAAAAGGGAAAGAAAGCATTTTATGTTGTTGTTAACATAGAGGGTTGATAGTAAACTTCATTTTAGCACAAATTCTTGTTACTTTGTAGCCCTATTTGCCAGAGACAGATGTCAACGTTTGAACATATTGTTCTCATCCTCAACAAAAACCATGAACAAAACTAAGCAAAATAATAGAAAATATGACCCAGACTGAATTAAATATGGGTTCACCTTGTGTTTTCTGCAATGGATTATGGTATGTGAATGGCACAAAACCCTCAAAAATCAGTTTTGCATGAATTTTTATTTATTTTTTTTATTTACAATGTTGGGTAAATAAATGTATTCATTGATTGATTGATTGATTGATTGATTCATTCATTCATTTATTGGAACTATGTTTATATGGTATCTCAAACATGTGTCCTGAAGCAAACCTTGCTTACCTAATTCCTGAAGTATGAACTTTGTCTCAGATTTTTCTCCTAAAAAAGTCATACTTTATTATTAATGTTTTAAATTTAAGAGTATGCGGAATAGAACCACAATAGAAAATGTAAGTATAGACAGAACCAAAGCACATCAATGGCAAAAAATGCTCAAAAATGGGTGCTTGACAAAGAAAGAAAGAAAAAAAAAAAGGTCAGCACACCATAGGCTCCCAAAATGCAAAACAATTTAATACTGGACTTTACACAAGATAACGTTTCAAGCTAACAGGCTCTTCATAAGAACACAAATTACAGTGTCATTCATTTAAAATGTTAAATTTATTATAAATGCTAAAGCCTAAGCCTAAGCCTAAATGAATTTATTTAAAGAGAAAATGAAACTATCTGTGTTTGGGAAATGTGCTATACAAATAAACAAACTCTCATTCAGCACGAAAAGTTTGCACCTATTTTGCGTGCTTGAAGTAAATTGCATTATAAAAGGTGCTTTGGCATATTCTGGTAAATATGGTAACTAGCTGAACCAGGAAATTTCATCTTTCACTTGAAAGATTTAGTCATGGTAAATATCATGGCTGTCCTTGTAAAAATCATGGCTATCAGTAAACCAGCACTAACCCACACAATCCAACCTAGAGCAGTATGGAAATTCATGCAAGTCTAGGGTTTCTCAGTAGTGACAGTAGGAGTGGATAGAATAGCTTAGATTATTTGATTTTGGAGGATTTTGATAAGAAACATTTGAGTACATATTAAAATTGCTGGCTTTGAAGACTTTAGTATCTTATAGTAAATCTGAGAACAGTTTGTGCTGAGGACATTGATGAGATCTTTTCCGAAACTAGTGAAGAAAGATGTGAGATCACTGGTGACGTTTTCTCAGGGAAAAGAAGGAAGCAGGACATGTCTCCATTAGCTCTCAATTGAAGCTCATTGCTATATAGTAGAACCAACCCAATAAAGAATGGTGAAGTTACCTTCAGGTCATTTTGCTGTGATGAAAAGGTCACTAGTCTGCTTTGCCCTATGGGTTAACACTGTCGGAAAGCATTTCTTGACAGAAATGAAGAAATACAGTGAAATTAGCTGGAGGAATTCCAGCCGCCATGTCAACATGCTGCAGATGAAAAACATACACCTGTTTTATTGCCCCGATTTACGATTGATATGATATTGAGTCAACAAGATCGTGGGACCGTTTTAGTTCAGCACAGGATGCGAGGTGACATTTATTGTTGCTTAGAAATTGTCACAGGAGGACCAGGCTCCTCACCCAGCCAATTACCTCGCTCCACATCTCCAGCATATTAATCATCGGCACCTGCACCTCGTCAGCCCCACAATCACCTGCCTCATAAAACACCCTCACCTCCTCACTTCAGTGTCCGATCTCGTACTAGCTACATGGACTCACACTGTGCTGACAACCGCAAGTATCAGAACCTTAAACTACTTACCTTCTACTTACCTTCTCCATATCTCCCCTCCGTATCCTCTCCCTCTTCAGATCCGTTCCGGCAGTTGAGGCTTTCCATCATCCTGGCTCGCCATTTCCCCAGTACCCTGGAACAAGAGGGAAAAGATTGTCACTGTCACGGATCACATCACAGAACTATTCACGAAGTGTGCGACTCACCTGGTTTGATTCCATCACGAGAGTTTGTTGACTGTGCACCTTAAAATAAACACCTAACGTTTTACTTACCTGTGTGTTCGACTGATTCCATTACAGAAGATCGGACCAAGACAGGATTTAGGATGAGTGCAAACGATCCATTTCAAGAACTGGTCGACACACTGAAACGGATTCTGGTTCACCCGCCTTCACCTCCCCGACCGGTCGCTGCACCACCATCTGTCACACAGTCAACGAACTCTTCTTCTCCGATCATGTTTGCCAGTCCCATGGCCATAGTGGTGACCCGGAGGAGTGCAACGGTTTCATATTGCAATGTACCCTTACCATTGATTTGCACCCTCAGTTGTTCCCCACCGACCTCTCCAGGATCGCTTTCATTATTAACTCCCTTACGGGGCCAGCCTTGAAGTGGGGAGAATCGATTCTGAACCAGGCAGGACCTGCTTGCCAATCCTACCCGCAGTTCATCGCCCATTTTAAGGAGGTGTTTGGCAGTTCTCCTGGCGATTCATCGGTGGGTGAGCAGTTATTCAAAATTCGACAGGGCACTGATGTGCATCAGTACGCCCTGAATGGTATTCTCGCAGTCAGCGAGCGGGTGGAACGAGCCCTCTCTCATCACCGCCTTTCGCCAGGGTTTGAATCCCGACTCAAGTCTCAGCTGGCGGCTTATGATGACACTTTTGGATTGGAGAAGTTTATCCAACTAGCCATCCGATGTGCTAACCGCCTAAAGGCTGTACCTCCGGAAACTGTTTCAACCGTTGTCACTCCTCCCCCCCACCAGCCAGAGGCTCGACCTGAACCCATGCAGACCGACTCCTACCACTTATCACCAGCCGAACGTACTCGACGTATCAATCGAAGTCTGTGTCTATATTGTGGATCATCGGAGCACACTCTGCCATCCTGCACCCTTCGGCCTACTAGACTTCTGGTGAGTGGCATCAAGCCCATAATAGGGAAAATGGATCCCCTTACCACTTGTGCTAATTTAATCTGCAATAACAACCTTATACCTGTCACAGTCCTCCTCGACTCCGGCTCCGCGGGGAACTTCATCTCCGGGAAGCTCAGCCGTCATCTCAACCTCGAGCCAGTCGAAACCGAGACCTCTTACCAAATCAAAGCCATAACTGGTACGCCACTCACCCGTCGTCTAATTAGATTTTATGTAGGTCCTGTCACTCTTCGCATGGGTCTATTACATCAAGAATCCATTAACCTCTTCCTGCTAGAAAATTCCACTGTAGACATCATACTCGGTCGACCCTGGCTGGTGAAACACAACCCCACTCTATCCTGGACCTCCGGAGATGTCCTGAAGTGGGGTACTGAATGTTTTCCTGATTGCTTCCCACAGCTTCCTCAACCTATCCTCTCTCACCCTCACTGTCTTCCAGTAACGGCCACGAGTATCGAGAGTCCCGTGGAGAGGCAATCAGTGGACATACCCCAGGACTATGAGTCATTCAGCGACGTCTTCTGTCCTAAGCGCGCCACTCGCTTACCACCTCACCGGCCATGGGACTGTGCCATTGACCTAGTTCCGGGTGAACCAGTACCACGGGGTAAGATTTATCCCCTCTCTCTCCCGGAGCAGAAGGCCATGGAGGAGTACATTACTGAGGCTCTAGACCAAGGATATATCGTACCATCAACCTCCCCTGCTGCATCCAGCTTTTTCTTCGTCGCCAAGAAAGACGGTGGCCTACGTCCATGTATAGACTATCGCAAACTCAACCAAATCACCATTAAATATCGCTATCCCCTTCCTCTTGTCCCAGCCGCCCTAGAACAACTCCGTGAGGCTACTATCTTCACCAAATTGGACCTCCGCAGCGCATATAACCTCGTCCGGATAAGAGAGGGGGACGAGTGGAAGACAGCCTTTATCACCCCTACTGGCCACTATGAATACAGGGTTATGCCCTATGGTCTCGTCAACGCCCCCTCTGTCTTTCAAAGCTTCATGCACGAGGTGCTCCGGGATTTCCTGCAAAGATTCGTCTTAGTTTATATAGATGACATACTCATATATTCCCGGGGCCTGGCCGAACATCGCCACCACGTTGCGGAGGTCCTCCAACGTCTCAGAGACTATCAACTGTTTCTCAAAGCAGAAAAATGTCTGTTCCATCAATCCACAATCCATTTCCTTGGCTATATCATCAGTCCCGAGGGTATCCGCATGGACAAGAGGAAGGTGGAAGCCATCACCGCCTGGCCCCGTCCCACCACCCTGAAGGAACTTCAAAAGTTCCTTGGATTTGCCAACTTCTACCGCCGCTTTATAGCCAACTATAGTACCATCACCACACCTCTCACCGACCTCCTACGCGGCGGTAAGAAGACCCTCTCATGGAATGTCCCAGCCACCAATGCTTTCAATCTCTTGAAGGAAACCTTCTCTACAGCACCACTCCTCGCACTTCCTGACCCCAATTTGCCATTTATTGTAGAGGTAGATGCCTCCACCACAGGAGTAGGTGCCGTACTATCCCAGCAGCAGGGGAAGCCTCCGACGCTCCATCCATGTGCCTTCTTCTCCAAAAAACTCAGCCCGGCGGAGCAGAATTATGACATCGGAAATCGTGAGCTACTCGCCATCAAGCTGGCCCTGGAGGAGTGGAGACACTGGTTGGAGGGAGCCTCTCAACCCTTTACCGTTCTCACCGAACACAAAACCTTCAATATCTCCGGAAAGCGAAACGCCTTAATCCACGCCCAAGCGCTGCTCGGCCTTATTCTTCACCACAGATTTGACTTTCAAATAACTTACCGACCAGGTACTAGAAACCTCAAAGCCGATGCCTTATCAAGACTCCATTCTCCCGACGAATCCATCGAGGAGCCCGGCCAAATTCTTCCCACCGAAATCTTTGTTAATCCCATCTCTTGGACGTCGCCTCCAGTTGTCTCCGACACTCCTCCAGGTAATCCGCCGGGCTGCCCTCCAGATCACCAGTATGTACCACGGACACACAGCGCACTCCTCATTCATTCGTCTCACACTTCTCTTGGTACTGGTCACCCAGGGGCCAACGTCTTCGCTGCTAAAGGACTCGTTTCTGGTGGCCCAACATGGCTAGGGATGTGAGGAGGTCTGGTCGTAAGGCCCTGATTGCGCCAGAGCTTAAGAGTACCCGCCATCTCCCGGCTGGCAAGCAAATCCCTTACCTATTCCTAATCGTCCCTGGTCACACTTAGGAGTAGATTTCATCACCGACTTGCCTGCATCTGACAATAATACCTGTATCCTGGTTATCATAGATCGCTTTTCAAAATTCACCCGTCTCATTCCCTTACCTGGTTTACCTACTGCCATGCAAACTGCAGAATTACTCTTCAATCATGTATTCAGATACTACGGCCTACCTGAGGATATTGTGTCTGACCGTGGACCACAGTTCACTCGTATCTGGAAAGCCTTCTTCTCCCTCCTAAGTGTGACCATCAGTCTTACCTCTGGATACCATCCGCAATCCAACGGGCAAACCGAGCGAAAGATCCAGGAGATAGGACGATTTCTACGAACCTTCTGCCATAGTCGCCAGAACTCCTGGAACCAGTTCCTAGGCTGGGCCGAGTACGCCCAGAATTCCCTCCGGCAAGCCTCCACTGGACTCACTCCCTTCCAGTGCGTACTCGGTTTCCAGCCTCCCCTGTTCCCGTGGTCAGGAGAACCCTCGGATGTTCCTGCTATTGATCACTGGTTCCAGGAGAGCGAGAGGGTCTGGGACTCTGCGCACCACCACTTGCAACGAGCTGTGCGCCGGCAAAAGATCGCCGCTGATGCCCGCCGTTCTCCAACTCCATCATATCAACCAGGTCAAAAGGTTTGGTTGTCTACACGGGACATCAGATTGCGCCTGCCCTGCCGCAAGTTGAGTCCCAGATTCGTTGGTCCCTTTACCATACTGGAACAGGTCAACCCGGTCACCTTCAAACTCCAACTTCCACCACAATACAAGATTCACCCCACTTTCCATGTCTCCTTATTAAAACCCTATTCTCCTTCTGTCTCCCCAGAGCCTGGTCCTGAAGAGGAGGCCCCTCTCCCACTCATCGTGGACGACGAGACGATCTACAAGGTTCGAGACATCTTGGACTCCCGGCGTCGTGGTGGTAAGCTGGAGTACCTGGTGGACTGGGAGGGGTATGGCCCAGAGGAGAGGTCTTGGATCCGCAGGGATGATGTCCTAGATCCCAATCTGCTGGCAGACTTCCACAATACTCACCCTGATCGTCCTGCACCTCGAGGCCGAGGTAGACCACCACGACGTCGAAGTCGGGCCTCAGGAGCGGCCCGTGGGGAGGGGGGTACTGTCACAGGAGGACCAGGCTCCTCACCCAGCCAATTACCTCGCTCCACATCTCCAGCATATTAATCATCGGCACCTGCACCTCGTCAGCCCCACAATCACCTGCCTCATAAAACACCCTCACCTCCTCACTTCAGTGTCCGATCTCGTACTAGCTACATGGACTACGACTGTGCTGACAACCGCAAGTATCAGAACCTTAAACTACTTACCTTCTACTACCTTCTCCATTCCCTCCGTATCCTTCCCTCTTCAGATCCGTTCCGGCAGTTGAGGCTTTCCATCATCCTGGCTCGCCATTTCCCCAGTACCCTGGAACAAGAGGGAAAAGATTGTCACTGTCACGGATCACATCACAGAACTATTCACGAAGTGTGCGACTCACCTGGTTTGATTCCATCACGAGAGTTTGTTGACTGTGCACCTTAAAATAAACACCTAACGTTTTACTTACCTGTGTGTTCGACTGATTCCATTACAGAAATAGAGCTGATATGGAGTATTTTTCTTTTTTTGATAAATGTCAACATAAACAAAGCAATAGGAAAAAGAAGAGGCTGACATTTTCACACTATGCGATTTTCATCAGAAAGCGTCACACATCCTTTTTCATACCTGAAGTCATGGAGAGAGAAAAAGACAGAAGAGAGAAAAAAATGAGCATGTATTTCATGGTAAGGCTGCTGAAACAGAACTAATGGTGGTTTGAAATGGCCTCTCTAAGATGAGCTACCCAACTGTGATGTCCTGTATATTAATGTATTTTCTCCTTTTATTTCATAAATTTTACCCCATAGACAGGTATTATCTTGACTTTAATAATTAGAAAAAGGGATCGTTCACCCAAAAATAAAAATTGTCATTATGTGTGTTCACCCTGATCCAAACCGTATTATGATGGCTTTGTGTGAGGAACAGATTAAAATGCAAATTTTTATTCACTAAATAGCCTTTATGATGCATTTTGTGTTTGTGTCACAATATGCTGTATTTGTCATGGAAAAGAACAACTTGAATATTCTGCAAAATGTGTTGCAGTGAAGAAAGAAAGTTGGCGTTTAGTGTTAAAAAAATCTGTAAAAATTGTATCCAGCTTACAGGACCTTTCAAGTCATAGACACTAAGAAATTTGAAATACTTGAATCTGTATAATATAATATAATATAATATATAGAAATGGTAACATTATTTTATGTAATAGGATTACTATTTTGCTTAGTTTACTGACTTATACTGTTGTTGATTTTGTCATTATTTGTAGTTATTTGGTTATGTGGTGATATTAAGAATGAATCTTTTTACATTTGTTGATTGTTACCACAATATATCAGTCTATAATATTACAAAATTGGGTCCCATTTTATATTTTAATTAATCATTTGATACAGTGCACTTATTGTGTACATGTTTTGCATTGTACTTGTGTTTAAAAAATACCTGTAAATTACATGTCATTAATTTCTGTAATTACATTTATAATTACACTGCTGACCCATTTCTTACACCTTAACCCACCCTTAAACCTACCCATACCACCAAACCTGTCCCTAACCTTACCCGTATCCTACCTCAACAGCAGCAAAAGTGTTTTGCAATACAATATGAACACAATAAGTACATTGTACTTATTTTTTGATGTAAGTACATAGTAGTTAAGGCCACCTAATATAAAGTGGGATTAAATTGGATTACTATTTCGAAATTTGCTAAAAAAGACCTCTTGACAAGAATTGTTTGGCTGTTTGTGGCACTTTGCATTAAATGAACAGACAAATTCAAATTAGCAAAACAGTATTGTGTTGTTTTGGACAATTATTAACACAATGTTTCATGATTCCTTGATTTGTGAACTACTCCTTTATTATAGGAACTTATCAGTCATAGAAGCCGCCATTATTGAGCTACAGCTCAGCTTCAGTGTGAATGCGAACATCAGACTCTTCTGTTTTAATAGCATTTTTGAGATGTCTGTGAATTCATCCTATTGCCGGGTTGTGTATGTGAATAGCATGGTCACACACGCTCCCACGCTCACACATATATCTGTCAAAAGAGAGGCCTATGTTTCCCAGCTCACCTCCGTGCTTCCTGGTGGCAGCTGTATTGAAACAGGGTCCTTTAGTCTGCCAGTTTCAGCCACTGTCATTGTTCCCCCCACGAGTAAATACTGGCCTCCTACAGCTGTTCAAATGCTGCCTGACTTCCCTATGTGTTTAGGAACAAGAGTCACCTCTCGGTGCTCTAAAACAAGGACACGGCCATGGGAAAGGATCGCTGGCATCACAAAATCTCATTCCACGCACACACAGATACAGTTTCTGCTGCTGATTTTTTCAAATGTTAGCAAAAAAGAGATGGGGCATTAGTCTAAATGCCACCTTCACAGTGAGGGGTGATGATACATTACATTAATGCTATCTCTTTTTTCCATTCTTTTGTCATCATCTCCGCACTGGACTGTGGGTAATTAGATATCTCAGCAGCCCGAGAGAGTCTCGTTCCTCGTGGGGCAGATTATTTAAAACAGCGCACGGGGACGTGGGAAAGAGAGCGTGAACTTGAGGGGGCCGCCACTTTGTCACACAGAGCAAATAAATGGCTGGGAGTGCACATGAATGTTCCTTAATGATGAGGAATTTAAAAAAACCTGCACGGACCACACTGTGGGGACAATATGTTTTCTGCGCGGGGAGACCGGTGAACTGGGCTACGGCGGGCTGAGATGTGATATGGCCCATTAATTATTGAATCCGCTGACGGCATGACAAATGGCCGTGTCCCTGCTCTCATCCCGTTGACTTACAGCAAACCGCCGCACCCAAACTCAGCACGACTATCCAAACTTCCCTTGCAGGGATTCTGGCACCTCTTCATTTATCTGTTTGCTTGATTTTGATGCTATAGTTAGCTAATATAGCATTCCTTGTAGTCATTAGGTGCGTCTGAAATTGCATCCTCTCTACATTTGATGAGGAAAGAACTTCACATCCATTAAAAAAACATGTGTTCTGTTTAGTATGAATGTGTTTATTATGAATAGCTGGATGTACAACACCAGCCATGTTGTCATTGTCTTGAGACTTATTGTGTTCAACTCCTCTCCCGTGGCCTAACGGCACAGTAAAGTGTGCATCAGATGCACACTTAAAAACATCAGCGGAAACAGGAGGTCATCCATGTACTTTGTGCCTATATGAATACCAATGAATTTGAACATACTACTCCTGCCGCATACCATTTTTCACCTGCTATATAGTAAGGATGTCTGCATATTCGGATGTAGTGATTGTTACTTACTAACACTAACGATGCTATTAGTGTATCTACATATTTTGTAACATTAAGGACCGTTCAGACGATAACTAGCTATAAAGATAATGATAAAGATATAGTTCTAAAAATCATTCTCATTACTAAAGAATAGCAGAGTCCACACCACAGCTATAACGATAAAGGCACAGAGAAACGATATAGTTGGAATCACTTTCAGCTGATGAACAATACAAACATTGACATCCAATCAGAATCCATCCTAATATAATGAGCTTGAGAATTTAAAGCAGCAGACGAGCGTGCGCTTAGAATAAACAGACGATATCGTCTACTGGTGTGGACGCTAATATCGTTATTTTTATAGTTATCTTTAAAGTTATCGTTCTTGGTTTGAACAGGGTTTTATACTAGCTTAGATGTTTTCAAAACAGTGTAGCTTTTGTGATGGTAGGCTAAGCAACCTTTTCTGTTGATTGGCAGTCTAGCTATGCCTGAAGTTTTACAAAATGAAGTAATAATCAAACAGTCCTTACACCTTCTTATTTGAAGCATTATGTTCACTGCTGCTCTTTAGCACTATGTACAGTAAACTGAGTTTTCTAGCTTTTATTATCTGTATATCGGCTGGGGGCAGCCGTGGCCTAATGGATAGAGAGTTGGACTTGTAACCCGAAGGTTGTGGGTTCAAGTCTCAGGTCTGGCAGGGATTGTAGGTGGGGGGAGTGAATAACCAGCACTCTCTCCACCTTCAATACCACGACTGAGGTGAGACCCTTGAGCAAGGCACCGAACCCCCAAACTGCTCCCCGGGTGCTGCAGCATTGGCTGCCCACTGCTCCAGGTGTATGCTCACTACTGTGTGCATGCACTTGGATGGGTTAAATGCAGAGGACAAATTCCAAGTATGGGTCACGATACTTGGCCACACACCACTTCCCCTTTCCCCTATATGTTGTAAAGTGTTTATTTTACTTTTGTCTCCTTATTTTATACAAGATAAATACTAGTAGGATACATTTATGAAGATATTGTCCTCCTAAATAACTTAAATGTAGTAGGCTACTTATTGTATAATGTAGATGTGTAACAATTATTTAAATGTTAGTTTGGCTGTAATTGAACTAGGGCTGCATAATAATGGAAAAAATTGACATTGGGATGTTTTGTTTTATTTGTGATATATATTGCAATATGAAAAAATACAGGAATTTTCTCAAGATGACTTGAATATCCATATTTGGAAAGAATTAATCATTCTAGATTCAATGGGTGATTTTGTTGGGGAGTGCATTTGCATAGAAAATAAAAAAGATTTTTTAGAAATATATTTATCTATCTAATTTTTTTATTTAATCAGTCAGTCTGAACCATTTTTGTACTGCTGAAAAATTTAGGAAAAACTTTGGTGGGAACACTTGGATATAATTTTACAAGAAGCAACTCGAACCTTTTTTAGTAACCTTATAGTTTAAAAAAATCTCTTTGCACTTGAGTTTTCATAGGCCACATTCCCACTGTTTTTGATCAATTCAGTATGACTATAAAGTAATATATAAGTGAAGCGCAGCACTGTGTTCATTTACACATGTGCAGCTGATTATAAGGTGTCTCAGTGTCTAGAATGGCTCTGTATTATGAACTGCACATGTATAAAGGGATACAGTCCCACAAATCCTGCTGAAACTGGCAGCGCAAATATATTTATTTATTTAAAATGCAACCATATAACAATATCTATTTTATTTCCATATAGTGTGCAGTCCTAATTTTAACTACTTTAAATTATGCATAGCTTGGCAGGCTAGTCATTCTTTAAACATTGAACCTGAATGATATAAACAGTCTTAGCTGAACATCCGAATAGCACATTTGTTCGATGCATCCATTAGAAGTGTAGTTAGTTGAGCAAGGGGTGTGAGAATGCCAATCTGTGAGGCTTTCTATAGCAGCAAACAGGAGGCTGTGTGAAGAAAAGCGTCAGTGTGCAGCATGTCAGCTGGACTGAACACAGCCGGTGACGTTTCTGTGGTCAGCCGCTGCTTTGGGCAGCAGGACTGAGTGGATTGTGAGAAGACTGAGGGGGCTAAGAACACCTGCACATTTCCAAATGAGCCATTCAGCCTTTGGGCCAAAACGATGTTATGAGTTGTTTTTCTTTTATTTCCATCAGCAATGTAAGTGTCAAAATATTTACTACAGCTCTCCAGAAATAGACTTTTGGTTTAGCAAGCCCCCCAGGTATTTAAATCGGACGATTATGAAATATTTGTCCTTGGCAGAAATGCTAACAAATGACAGAAATGGATTTACCTTGTTTTCCCATATATACACAGTGTATAGATACTAGGTAGATATATACAATATATATTTAAATATTTCTATTTCAGCTTTGCCATCACTAGATTAAATTAAAGCTGCAAGCTGCAATGAAAGGGCTCTCGCACCCGGGCTCACCACCACCTGGTGGCTTTAGGAAAACAGCGAACGGTGGGCAATATGTATTTAAAGTGGTAAATATAGAAAGAATATGTCAAGGTTATTTATTTGTGCCAAATTTCCAGCTACCAGGTGGTGGCACTATGACTATAACTGAATATTGGCATGTAGATGTCTTCAGGCCACCACTTTTATCAAACATATGAAGTTTGGTGCAGATTGAAAATGGTATGTTTGAGTTAGTGACATATCCTGTTGCCAACAGGTGGCACTATGATTATAACTGAATATTGGCCTTTAGAGGTCTTGATGTCTCTTACCAAACGTGAAATTTGGTGCAGATTGGACATTGCATGTTTAAGTTAGTGTAAAACAAGTCATTTCCTTTTGTCAGAAGGTGGCGCTATGATTATAACAGAATATTGGCCTTTAGATGTGTTCAGGCCCGGATTCTTAAGCTCGGAACACACCAAGCCGACAGTCGGCCGTCAGGAAGTTTTGTGTTCCGCAGCGTCGGCTGAAGTTGGTCCTCGTTGGCTTTTTTTCGGCCGATTCGACATATTGAATCGGCGTCTGAGCTCGTCGGTCAGTCGAGCCATCTGATCATTCTGATTGGCTGTACAGCTGGCGAACTAGTGCACGAGACTACTGCCACCTGCTGGTACGGAAAGGCATTTCTTCTGACGCAGGCGCAGAACGGACGTGCTACTTGGCCGTCGGGTGTCGAGCGTCAGCTTGGTGTGTTAGGGCAACTTTGGACCCAGATGCTGCCGACGTGATCCGACCCCGCAGTCTGCTTTCGTCGCCACTAGTTCGTCGGCGTTGGCTTGGTGTGTTTCGGGCTTTATCGAGCTTCTGAAGTTTGGGGCAGATCAGACATTGTATGACTGAGTTAAAACAACTTCTATCCCCATGGCAAGACATCAAACTTTGTCAGGCTGCCATGGACACGCCTTTCAACGAAAACTCAAGATCTTCGCAATTTAACATCACAAAGGCCTTTAGATTAAACTGACCAAATATAGTGTTGATGTAAATCTCTATGAGTATTTTGTTTGAGTGTAAACGTGTTCATGGTGTTCATCTGATTAAATCTGTAGGAGGAGTTTGTTTAAATACTATGCCTGAAAATGGCAAAAACGGCATAAAACTTGCCGAGAAAATTCAAAATAACACACTTCCTGTTGGGTTTCGGACTTCATACCGGGTGTTTTTTGTAGGTATTGGTGTGTTACATGTGTCTACCGAATTTCGTACAAGTATGTGAAACATAGCTCTAGAGGCACTTCGTTGAAATTTTATAGGTGGCGCTATCGAGCCATTTTGCCACACCCAATTCTGAAAATCGTATCAGATGTAAATTTTCACCACTTCTGGCATGTGAGTTCATGAGCATAGAGACTTCCTCCAAAAACATGAAAAAATTGTAATGTGTATATATATAATTGTTTTTCTAAGATAACAATTTACTTTTGAATAGCTATATGTTTGTTTTTAATACAGTAATTTTCAGTTATTAAGATCAGACAATGATAGTTTGTCCTTTTTGACCTGTTCTCTCAGCACCTGGGGAAATGAGTTTATCCGTCAGTTTGATTCCACTCAGCTACGTGCTAAGCCAAGTTGTCATCATCTTTTTATTAAAAAAATCTCTTCTTTAGTGTCTCACTTTTCTAAAAGACGTGCATTTGTGAGTCGTGACAGGTCAGTATGGATTTAATCGCTACTTTAAAAGCATCCTGTTGTTTCATCATAAATAAGCGGCCCCCCTGGTGTGCTAAAATAAAGCACAGTTTAAACACTTTCATTCCTCATGCTCTCTTCCTCTCCGCAGATCCCAAACTTAAATAATGGACTCCTTTTTGTAAGTCAAACGGTAGGTTGTGAGTCAAAGGAGATGAATTCTAATAGCTCCCCTACCACACACACACACACACACACACACACACACACAAGCACACTATTCCCTCAACTTGTGCAAGGTACACTGAAGGCAGTGAGTGTGAAGGAGCCAGAGCTATGCTTCATTTTGAGGTAATGACAGTCCCTGTAGATCTATGCAAATGCCAGCTGCCGCATTGGCTGCTGTAAAAGATGGTAGCAATTAGGCCTTGCTCTTAAAACAAGGTGAGTCAGGACCTTTTAATGGTGCACTGTTCATCGGCTCCCACACATGTGGCGGCTCATGTTTCTGTGCCAGAGAAAGCCACGACCAGCATACGAACGTGCGACTCAGGAGGTCTTTGTGTGGGTTTAACATGATTTATGATGTGTACTTTTATTGTTGAAATTCAGGATTTTCATCAGTTTTATAGTTTTGATAATGTGTTTTTAAAATCGACTTGCACTTGGTTTGTCCATTTTAAATGGACAGTTTAACCAAAAAAGGACAATTCTGTTATTGTTAGTAATCCATCCGTTTTGGTGACCGTTGACTTCTGTTGTATAGACATTTATCAAAAAATCCTCTACACAATAAAGCAATCCATACATTTTTGGAACAAAGAAAAGAAGATATTTTGGGTGACTTAGGAAACCCTTCATGATGAGAACAGTTATGTGTTCAGTGGACTCTAATGTTTCTTAGGGGGTTTTAATATCATATGTATTCTTGTGTTCAAAAACAGTGGTCTTGAGACATGCTTTTTACTGGTTTTAACTTGACACATGGCAGGATTCTCATAAAACAAAAGATGTCCATCTGAATTTGTGGAGTTGGGGTGCATTAAATAAATAATTCTCTCAAAAATGAACCCTCAGGCCATCCAAGATGTAGTTTGTTTCTTCTTCTGAACAGATTTGGAGAAATTTAGCATTACATCACTTGCTCACCAATGGATCCTCTTCATTGAATGGGTGCCGTCAGAATAAGAGTCCAAACAGCTGATAAAAACATCACAGTAATCCACTAGTAATTCCAGTACATCAATTAACATCTTGTGATGAGAAAAGCTGTGCGTTTGTAATAAACAAATACATCATTAAGATATTTTAAACTTCAAACCATTGCTCCTTTTAGAGTACTCTATCTATAATTTTGCTTTCTCAGAAATGGATAAATTAGTTGATTAATTGAGTAACTTGTTGGATCACTAGTCAACTGGTTGCCCATCATGACTAAACCCTACAGTATAGTGTATTATTTTAATTTATAAAGTGTTCAAAGTCCTTAGTTAAGTTCATAATCATGCTGTAAATCTATTCTCATACCCTAACTATGTACAGTTTTGTCATTCCTAAGTTGGTTTTGACAGGTTGTTTCTCTTTTTTTTCCTCAACTTTCCTATTTTTGGGTCCCTGATGTTTGAGACCTTGATGGAAGCACAACAAATAACTGGTATTTAGACTACAGTTTATTTTTTCATGGTCCTTGAGTCTTTGGCCTTGAGAGTTTTGCAGTGCAAATGTTCCTGTAGGGCATGTGTGATGTGCATATATTCGAGACAACCTGAGGGTGAACATAGTTTCTCTGTGTCCCTGAGACCTGAAGCTTTGGCCATGGAATACATTTGCAGTTTTTCTGTAGGAGTGTGTGAAAGGAAAATTACTTTAACCTGAATGAACAACAGCATTAATGTAATAGGTTAGTTGGAATAGGTTGGTTGGAAATTATGTATGTGGCTTTACAATATGAAAGGTGACAAACAGATGAATGCTTTTATTTTACAGGAACTGCTATTAGTTTAGTTAATGTCTCTCATTTCCTCAGCAGAGCTTTTTTTCTTCAGGTTTTTGGACAGAAGATTAACTCTATGGTTGAAGCCAAATGGCTTTGTCCAGGCTGTCTGGTCTGGTCCTGACCAGACAGAAATTCCAAGCCAAAACTGTCATGTCTCTCAATAAACCATGTGCTTCAACATTTCCAATCCAAATACATTATTTGGTGTATTTCAGTGTTCGCATCCAGGTAAAATGGAGCAGAAAGACACCTGTTTTGTGGTGCATTTATGATTAATTGAGGCACTGCAGGCGATTTTCTGGAAGATGCCTAAAAATGTAAAATAAAATTAGAATTAAAATATTTAAGACCTGGTTCACATAGTATGAATTTGGCCACAATATTGCCATCTGAGAATAATTTTAGCAAAAGCAAAAGATTTATTTTGGATATATATAAATCTAGAAGATGTAGGCCATATTGTAGAGAGAGTACACTCGGCTTAAATGAGTTTCAAAAAAGATTATTTGTATAGCTCACTTAGATCATTCACGATCATGTAGTTGCTCTATTTCCCAACTCTTAAATATCCAATATACATTTCCAATCAAAATTTTTGAAATGTTTTTGAAATAAGTCTCTTATGCTCACCAAAGCTGCATTTATTTAATAAAAATACAGTTGAAACAGTAATATTATGAAATATTATTACATATTAAAAGAACTGTTTCGTATTTTAGTGTATTGTAAAATGTAATATATTTCTCTGATGGCAAAGTAATATATTCCTGTGAGTCACATGGTCCTTCGATTTTGATCAAAATGCAGCCTTGGTGAACATAAGAGACTTCTTTTAAAACCATTTAAAAATTTTATGATTTCAAACTTTTGATCGTGCAGTAGTGTATCTCATCAGATACTGATTCCTGAATGTTCTACTTCTAAATCAAACAGCAGCCGCCATGAGTGCAGTGCATTGCATTGAGCTCCGACACCGCAAATATTTGCTTGTGTTTGTTGTGCATCGCTGCATCAAATGTACAGGTCATCGCTGCATCTCCTAGGGACATTCAAGGTTTGAATTAGCAATGTTGGGATTTCAGGAGAGCTTCAGGGGGCTGGCAGAGAACTGCTTTTGTAGGGCTCTGTCTCTGAGCTGGGGAGTTTCAAAATCATGAATACATTATAGGCTTAAGACGTTTACATGCATGGGCATATGTGTGATGCATATGTTATCGGCATTATAAGGAAAAAACATGCATAAAACTTAACTCATTTGTGGCTACATGGGTTTGTGATCTATAAATGTGCCACGCCTTATGGTAACTGTAAAAAAAGGGGACGGGCTGTAAATTTATCATCCAAGTCTGAGACCACTAGTGAAAATGTTTTACATTTTTGTAATTTAATAAAAAAATTTTTTATTATGATTTATACTTGATAAATATAATACAAATAAATTTATAAGTAATACAACATTTTTATTATTATATTGTTATATATTTTCAATTTGATATAATTATATGTCTTATTAATATTATCCCATTCAAAAGTTTGGTGGAAAAAAAAAAAAAAATAATAATAATATATATATATATATATATATATAAACTTTTATTCAGCAAAGCCACATAAAATTGATCAAAAACAGTAAATAAAGTTCTGTAGTTAACTGTAATAATATTTTCATAGTATTACTGTTTTACTGTATTTTTTATATTATTACAATTAGATTATATATATTTTATACTACTGTTTTGAGATTGAGGTTGTAAGATTTTTGTGTTTCTGAAAGCTTTCCAAGGTTACATTTATATAATCAGATATACATATCTTTTTATTTATTTTTATCTAAATAAAAAAAAAAAAAAAATCCTAGATTTTCAAAGTGGTGACTGACCTTTTGACCCCACTGTATGTTTTCTATAATAGCAGGTAAACAAAAACTATTTACATGTTTAGTGCGCTTGATAGGGCTGAATGTTTTCAGAGAGCAAGGCCATGTGTCTGAGGGTGACCTTGCTCATGTATGTGCGTGCACGTGCTTAAAATGGCTGCAGTGATAAACAAACACTCATCTTCAGTTCACGGCTGCTATCAAACGCTACTCCCGCTCATGATGCACGAGCCGGGTCACGAAAGCCACGTCTGTTTCTCCTCAGAATAAAAAAATGAAAACGGCAACAACAAAAAGAATTCCAAGCACCTTGCCCTCGCGACAGAGTGAACGCACGTGCCCAGTATAGATTAAGCCCCGAGCTGTCAGAGCTAATTGAAAGTAATAGAGCCTGCAGTCATTGGATTAGCGTGTCAGACATTGATACTGTCGGGCTGGAAACAGTTGGTCCAGAGATTGAATGATATTAGAATTGGCAGGGGCTGTTTCCAAATGCGGACTGTGAAAGGCTTTGGGCGTTTTGCTTTAGGATTTTCAAAGGTGTGAATCTTGTTTTATGATGTATCAGAATTTTTTCCTCTAGAGAGGAAATGCATAATGCAAAGAGGCCTTAGGGTGAGCAGTGACCTAATATTTTTTTTTCTTTTTTTACAGAGGATCTTGAAAAAGTTATTCAAGGATAGCTTTTCCTCAAGAAATATTGCTCTCATAAATAATACAAAAAAAAAAAAGAAAAAAAAAGAAAGTTGCTACATTATCTTCTGGTAATATTAAAATTGCTGGTTGCTAGAATATAAAAACTTGATAATAAAACATTTACTTCTTTTGCCGTAGGATGCATCATTAACATATGTGACCCGTTCTGGCAAAATGAGTCGGAATGCGCAAATTTTCAAAAATGAGTTATTTTTATTTTCACATTCTCCATTAAAATACCTTCAAAATGATATATGACTTGTTGGAATCGGACAAAAAATGACTGAGCTATAGCCGTTTGAAGGCAATAGAGGCAGCAGATCTGATTTCGAGAAACATCAAGTTAAAGATTCCAAAGCAAAATCAGCAAGCAACGCTGCATATTTTCCTCCAATCCTTTTCTAAATAATAATTACTATATTATTAATCACTATATAGCTATTTTTATTTTATCTTTGTTATTAAAAATAAGAACAAAGATGCAAATAAACAGTAGTTTAATCAAGAGCAGCGAGTGATTCCGTCTTTTCTTTTAATGTATGATTAACCTGGAGACAGATCTATATTAAGACCTAATGCATGGATCAAATATAATGTTGTACATCAGATTTCCCCCCAACCATTAACTAAACATTCATGTAAGACATAACAGATTATGATTGTGTGAATCTCGCCAAGACATACTTCGCAATAATGTTCTTTATAAGGGAGATCTCGCGCTCACGGAAGGGCGCGTCTTATGCACGCGCTTTGCAAATGTCAGTCAGCGCGATCGTTTTGTTTTCATCAGCATGGGTTTAAAAATAATATTTCACTGGTTTGGACTCATGTCATGGAGAATTCGATATTAATATTCACAAATCGGATTGCTGCGCTTTGCAACGATAGACCTACAACTTGTGGTGAGAAGCAGCAGCAGTCGTCCAGAAGCGAGCAGAGAAAAGGTACTCCTCTCAGAAAACGTACAAATAAAGATCATTTTAGATGTTTAATTACTATTTGGAGCATTGGGATCGCTAGAAGAGGGCTTAATGAACTCATTTTTGTGAAAACCTCAAATTCGACCAAAACTGACATTTTTCATTTCTTTTGCCTGTAGCTCAAAATTAGTCCGTGCGACTTCCGACTCATTTTGCCAGCACGGGTCACATATATTGTTTTAATGAATAGTTAAATGGATATTGTACCTAAAATTCTCTTATCATTTACCCACCCCAATGTTGTAGCAAACCCGTATAAAAAAAAAAAAAAATTGAAGAATATCCAGGTAGTTCTTTTTCCATTTAATACATTTTAATTAAGACTGGGGCAGCCAAGCTCCAAAATGACAGCGGTAGCACCATAAATATGGTTCATACAACTTCTAAACTCTTCTGAGTAGATTTTTTATACTGGAGCTTACCAATATAAAGCTTTACCTCCATATTGACCGCTTTTATGATATTTATATGAAAAAAGTGGCCAGAATCAGTGTTATTTTAGTATTATAGTAGCTTTTATTTTTGTATTTTCAGTTTTCATTTTAATTTTAGTTTATTTTTTAGTAATTTTGAGCTTTATTAAAATATTTCTACTGTATTTATTTTTAATTTATTTAGTTTTTTAATGCATTTACAATGTTGAGTATTTCAGTTAGTTGCCAATGAAAGATTTTTCATTTTTGTTTATTTTTTCTAACCAATATTAATACTTTATTTCAGCTTTAATTGAATTAACACAACTATTTGAATAATTTTAGTGTTAGTAAATGATACTAACCCTGACTAGGACATTGTTTACAAATTAAATGATGGCAGAATATTCTTTTGTTTTTTGTGAACTATCCATTTAAATGTTCCAAGAATTTACTGTTCTTGGCTTAACCAAGCCTTTGTTTAATTAAAAGAATAGAAAATGTGACTAAAGCTCTAAAACTAAGTTTTGATGGTTATTGTTCTACCTTGTTTTTTATTGTTGTTGTTCATTTGCGTTTTGCGGTTCAGTGTTGATGCACCCTCTGCCCACATATTCTAGTTAGTCATCCATTCTTCCTTGAATTCCTCCGATATATCTTTTAACATACAAAAAAACTGCAAATGGTTCATTTAGTCTACATCTGGACCCATGCTTTCAAGTTTGTTTGTTTTTTTTTGGCAGTGTAAGTGCAATGTAACAGATTTACCAGAATATGATCATCCGATTGTCTTTGTAACGTGTGCAACTGACATTTCACAATAAACCTCCCCCTCTGAAGAAGACGAAAACCGACACAACCATCTGTTTTCAAGTTTGATAGCCCTATATCATAAATTGCTCTTCGAGGACAAGAGAAGAGAACGCTTCACGACAAGAAAGAAAATTAAAATTTGGCCTTAATACAGTAATAACGTGACAAATTATGTCCCATTTTCTTCAGGCGACTTTGCTTGAGGAAATATTGGAAGACGCCCATGGGAGCAGCCAGTCATCCATCACAGGCTAGGGTTGAGTCCAGCACCGTGGCCCTGAGGGCCAGCCTGCCCACAGCAGCAAAGCAGCTAATAGCGACACAGAACACAAGCACCCCTGGGGAGGAGACCAAGCAGTCGCCTGCTACGAAAACAGAGCAGTGGAGGGGATCAAGGTTTGTTTTGTCCCCTGCGTTTCTCAGGCTATTATTTATTCTGCCTGGGCTGGTGAAATATCAGCGTCCTTGGCCGCTGGATCTCCTTCTCCCTCGTGCAATTGACAGATCTCATTATGAGATAAAAATGACAAAGATAGCTCATGATGCTTCAGAGAAATGTAAAACCATTAGCAGGTCATTGTCATAGTTAAAATGTGTCCTTTTAAGCAGCTTAGTGAACTGGTGGTGAAGTGTGATATCGGGATTAACCTATGAGGGAGTTTTGCTGCGCCGTTCGGCTGGCATTGATGAAATTGCGACGTGCGCTTTCGGGGCTCCATGGAGAAATGGCAGAGTTCTGCAGGGTTACCGAAAGAAATGGGGCTGTTTGTGACGGAAAAGAAGAAAATTGACTGAAGAGGGAGAAGCGAGTGAAAGTCTTATTTTCCTGCACTTTACGTTTCAAATATATGCATTCTTTACCTGTTATCTGCAGGCAGCATGGAGAGTTAAAAAAATTAGTAGGTAAATTGTCTTGGAAAGAAATGACAACAAATGTTTTGCACCATTTTGCATCAAATGTAATGATGCAATTTACACTAACATTACAGCAATCTGATGCAACCAAATTATTGAGCCAGGCATTTGAACTTTTTTTTTCATTCAGACCAATATTGTGAACTGATATTGTCAATGTTGTTGTGCTCTAAGACCTCAAGTGAACAATCTGATCACAAATTAGGCTTAGCCTTACAGTGCAGGAGGCAATTTTTGGATTCAGTATTCATTAACTTTCATTATTTGGGGGAAAAAAATGGCCAGGCTCAGTGTTATTTTAGTATTATTTTTTACTATTTATGTTTTCATTTTCATTTTTAGTTATGTGCTTTTATCATTTTTTGTTTATTTAAATATTACTATTTACATTTAGTTCAGTTTTAGTTTTGCTGGCGTTGCTGAAAATACAAAGTGAGCTCTCAGGGATCTGTGGAGAAATGGCAGAGTTCAGCAGGGCCACCGAAAGAAATGAGGTTGTTTGTGATGAGAAAGTCTTATTTTCCTGCACTGTACGTTGCAAATTTATACTTTCTTTACCTGTTATGTGCAGGCCTCACAGGGAGTTTCCAAAATATTGGGTAAATTGTCTTTGACAACAAATGTTTTGCATCGGTGTCATAAAAAAAATCAAATGTAATGATGCAATTTACACTAACACTGCAGCATTCTGATGCAATGTCTTGGTTTCATAATCACTTCCCAGCGCTGAAAGTGTTAGCGCTGCCTATAATTTTCCTAGACAGGAGGTGAGTAAACAATTTCAAATCTGTTTTTCACCCAACGTCTGCTCTCAGAGAATAGAAGATAAAGGTTTCAAGCACACATAGCGGATTCCTCGGCACAATACAGTCAGTAATGTGGATTAATTATTGCTCAGTGTTTTTTTGGAGAGTCTGTTTTGCAGCAGCGAGCTATTACTGAGCCCTATCAATCATTCTATTAACTCTGGCTATGCCTTTGACATCACATTAGTGAATGTAACTCATTATCTGGAGGGAAATTAGAGTAGTGCAGATCCAGCCATGCGTTATGTCTCTCTGCCCCTGTAGCACACAACTTGGAGTTGTTTGATTGCTATGCCTGCTAGAACTGAAGTTGATTAAGTAATGACAGATACAGTATCTGCGGTTGCACTCCAAACTAATTCATCATTAGTGGCAGTATCACAGGTCGCTAATCTTACGCAGCTGAACGAAGCTCCCGGAAAGCTGTGACTTTTTCACACTTTTACACAAGTAGCATCCAAAATATCAAACTTCACAGATACGCGAGCCAAATCGCACAATAGCGAAATTAGCGAACGCCCAAGCATACTGTCGAGTTGTGAAGAAAATTGTGAACTTGTTCCGAGGAGCGATCCGCGGTGGAGGCTCAGCTAAATCTGCCATTCAAGCTGCTACAGATATTGAGAATCGAGCCAGAGGATGTGACACGTATAGATGGACTTTCTGGTAATTGTTTATTGTATTTAAATGCGTTTCTGGCGGCACTACTCAGCTCCTTCGTGTCATTAAAAGTTCTTTCGATTACATTTTCATGCAACCTTGACCTTCTGCGCTGCAATAACAATCAATACAGTAGCCATTAGCATCCGCGTAATTGCGGCAGAAAAAATGAGCTAACAGCCTCCCGGTCTTTTCCGCCATTTGTTTAGGAAGCAGATGGAGCGAACTAAAGAGCTTGTAGGAAAGATGGATTTGATGAATTAAAACCCAAGATGCAAATTTAGATTTCTGTAATTACACTAGCTGATCATTACGATTTTTCAGCGCAAACCTTCTGCCATCTTGTCTTTTGGCAGGGCCCATGTCCTTAAGAAACAATTACAAACACGTGTTCCTATATGAGAAAGGAGACACAAGTTTTAGATCTCTTTCTCCTTAAAGATGACCTTTAAAGTCACAGGAAGTGGAAATGAATGGTAATTTTACCCGAGGGAGTCAGATAGCTTTGTGCTAATGACTGATGAACATTAGCACTGACTTTGGACTACCGTTAGTTGTAGGCTGCACACCCTGTTCCTGTCGTAGTTTGCTGTTATAAATCATTTTGTCTATACACAATGGCTCAGGGGCATGGATGTGTACTAAATGAGACCGTATTTGAGAAATAAATGAGAAATGTATCGTTGATCCTGAGATTGCGAAGGTCATTATAACAAGCTCTTAATTGCACAGAGAATCTGCACTTTGTTTTTCCATATTATCAGTATGTGGAAGAGAAACTGATTTGATTATGTTAATAAAGCATTCTCTCATATGTGGTAATGGAGGTGCAGTTCAGAATCATTAGCGGCAAAAAAATCCCTGTTTAGATTTTGCTCTAATGCAGGCTAAGAAAAGTGCACATTTTTAATGGTATTGATCAAGGTCTACTGAGCTCTGGGGTCTGCTCTAATTACGACCTCTTCTTCACAGTTTCTCGCGTAATGATGCCCACAAAGCAATTATTGCTCGTCCCATTTATCTGATTCATCGTAGGAATGATACCTAGACAATGGAAAAATGAAGCATTGCGGCGTGAATGTGCTTTAGTGAAAACACGCGTCCATTAGGTCCTGCATAATGTTTAGAGCTCCCTTGTTCAGATCCACCATTATGTTTCCGGGTTCAACAGAAGTTTAGCTCAATTGATAGCATTTGTTTCATGATGTTGATTTCTAAAAATCGCAGATAGACTAAGGCATTAGTGAGGTTAATATTTAAAGAAATGCGTATTCAGCCAGGATGCATTAAATTGACTGAAAGTGATGGTAACACACTTTTACAAAAATGTTTTTACATTGTTACAAAAAAAAAAAATCTTTAAACACCTAATCTTTAAACAAAAATATTAAGCTGCACAACTATTTTCAACATTGATAACAGTAAGAAATGTTTCCTGAGCACCGAATCAGCATATTAGAATGATTTCTGAAAGATTATTTGATATTGAAAACTGGAGTAAAATTCAGCATTACCATCACAGTAATAAATTACCTTTTAAAATATATTAAAATAGAAAACAGTTATAATATTTCACAATATTGCTGTTTTACTGCATTTTTTAAATTCATTTTGAATCATATAGCATACAGACCTCTTTCAAAATTATCCCAAACTTTTTTAATGCTAGTGTATATATTTAGGCCTACATATTGACAAATATGAATTAGTATTCATAAAGTTCATTAATTCAGAAATAAAAAAAGTCATTGTAGAATTTTTTTTTTAAATCTAGGGTTAGTTCACCCAAAAATGAAAATTGGCCTGTTTTTTACTCACCCTTGAAGCATCCTAGGTGTATATGACTTTCTTCTTTCAGACGAATCCAATTGAAGTTATATTAAAAATTGTCCTGGCTCTTCCAAGCGTTATCATTGCAGTGGGTGGGTGCTTTTTGTTCTACAGTCCACAAGAAGCGCATCCATTATAAAACGTGCATCACACGGCTCCAGGGCGTGAATAAATGCCTCCTGTAGTGAATCCATGCATTTTTGTAAGAAAAATATCCATTTTTCAAACGTAATAAACACTTTTCTATCACTTCCGCTATCTGTCATACGCGGAAGCCGCTCCGGCGGATGATGCAGGACGTATGCGTCACGTGCATTGTTCTCTCTCCGCGTTCGTCACTAATCATGCAACGCCGACGTCCTACATCATCCACCGGAATGGCTTTCACGTATGACAGTCAGATGAAGTGATAGAAAAGTGTTTATGATGTTTGAAATATGGATATTTTTCTTACAAAAATGCATGGATTCGCTACAGGAGGCCTTTATTCACACCCCGGAGCCGTGTGATGCACGTTTTATTATGGATGCGCGCTTTTTATTTGACGTCTTGTGGACTGTGGAACAAAAAGCACCCACCCACTGCAATGATAACGCTTGGAAGAGCCAGGACAATTTTTAATATAACTCAGATTGGATTCGTCTGAAAGAAGAAAGTCATATACACCTATGCCTCGAGGGAGTAAAATCCAGGCATTTTTTGGTGAACTAACCCTTTAAGTTAATAAATCCAGACAATGCTACAAATACTGTTATGTTTAACCTGTAATAAATATTTTGAGTCATTTCCTTCACTTCGTTCTTCTTCTCTCTCATCACCAGGAGAGTCTGTGGTGTGTGTGTGCGCACAAAATTGAGTGCTTAAGGATTTATTCCATCGTACAAATCTGCAACAGCTGGAGTGGCACACAATGCATGTAAACTTTGTGTATATAATTTGGTGACAAATCAAGCTTAATCATGCCGCCGCTTGGCTGAGAAGAGGCGAGGAGAGGAGAGAAGCATCTGGACTCTGAACAGGGAACACAAACGGGCAGGAAACTCAGCTCTTCTGACGAACATTAGCAGACAGGGTACGGGTGGCAGCAAATGCTGCGAAATAAGTTGTGTGAATGACTCCGTATGTACAGAGCCTACGTTTCTCATACAGAATATGAAGATAGCTTATGTAGCTTTTACAAACTGAGCCTCAGAGGTTTGCTTTTTAATGGATGATTCTTGAAGACAAAATGGATCTAAGATTCATTGCTTTGTAGAATATATGCAGACAGTTGAAATGCTTGAATAATACCAGAGAAGTCAAAATGCAGGCAAAGATATATGCTTGAGTTATTTGCATTATTTACTCTCCGTCATGTGACATTTTTAAAATCTTGATTTGAGCTTTGGCGGATGCTGCGTAGAGGTTTTAAACAACATTAGGTTAAGTAAATAACTATTTAACAATTATTTAAAGGAATAGTTCACCCAAAAAAGAAAATCCACACAACTCCAGTCCATCAATTAATGTTCTGTGCAGCGAAGATCCATTGAAGTTTTTAGCTTCAAAATTTTGCTTCCGGATAAAAGTCCTCTACACATAATAGTGCTTTCTCCAGTGAAAACTAATGTGTTGGTGGATTTTGATGTGAGAGGACAACATATGATGGACTTTTTGACTTGAGGAAACTTTCTTATGGATAATGGAATCATACGTATTTTGGCAAGATGTGGCAGTTTAAAGTGAAAATGTCTTGTGGATTTGTTGCTTACAAACTCAGCTTCTCACAAAATATTAATTGATGCACTTGAGTCGTGTTGTGGATTATTGTGATGTTTTTATCAGCTGTTTGAACTCTCATTCTGGCGGCACCCATTCACTGCAAAGGATCCACTGGTGAGCAAGTGATGTTCAAATTTTAATTTAAATTACTTTAAAACTCTAGTCCACTGTCTTTTTTTCTAGAAAAGCAAACCACGAAGCTTAGCCCGGCACAAGGAAAACGTTCTGCTCAGAATGAATTATATGTTCCATGCAAGCACTTTTCGAGCAGTTGTGAAAATTCATAAGTGCACATGTTGCCGTGGTCAGATTGTGCAGGTGTTTGTTGAATTGCAGTCTGTGGTCACTGCTGGTGTGAGAGAGGATCCAGGAGCTGTGTGCTGTAGAAAGCGTTCTGACTCACCAGGCCAGCTGGTCCAGTCCACGCTCACATCTGCACAAGCAGCTCAGAGGGAGGAGAGAGTCTTGTTTACCGAACAGCCGGTTGAAATACACTTTGTGTAAAGGACAGTCACATTGACACTGTGAGTGCTTGCTTGTTTTGGCTGTGCTGGCAAATAACCTAAGAACACTGACGAATGTGTTACATGAAATATCATGGTGCTCGTTAAAACTATGTTAGACTATGTATGTTGCCCAATTTTTTTTTTTTTTTTGAACACTTTAGCCACATTTAAAAGTAATGTATAAAGGCTAGGGCTGGGTATCGTTCGAAAATTTTCGATACCGATACCTTGAGTTCGATACCGGTTCCTGAACAATACTTTTTTCGATACCAATTTTATGAAATCAGTTTTAACAAGATTACATTATCTCAAAAAACTTTGGTTTTATTTTTTTCAGCTTGTTGACATTGATACAGACTCAAAGCCTCATCTCCTGAGCCATTGCACAAAGGAACAAAATATGTCCAACACAATAAATCAGTGCAAATAATTTTAATAAAGCTCAAATAGTTTTCAGTTTACACTTGTGCGTGTTTGTTTTAAAACACATAGCTCAGACAGAATCATCATTTCTATTCATTTATTCTAGGTTGTTAATGACTTCAAGAAATTTAAAATCTTTATCCACTTTCGTAAGTGGGTGTTTTATTTTCTTTCACCATATGTTTTATTGTTATTAAATTCTGTGTTGTAGTATGTCTAATTATTTCATATTTCATTATTTATTCATAAAAACTACTTAGTTTATTCAAATTTATTCTTAAAATAGCCTTATGAAATGTTTTATTCTTCCTCAGAAATTCTGTGTTACGTATCTGGTTTTCAAATGAAGGCATAAAACATTAATTTCATTTATCTTTTAAATGATTGAAAATCAAACTTTATTCATTTATTTTGGCAAAAAAAAATTACTATAAAATTAAAACATGGAAGAAATGTGTGATCTTTACTTAAAAAAAAAAATAGAGTTTTAATAATTTTAATAGTAGCCTAGTAGTAGCAGTATGTACACTCTGCTGAATAATATTAATATATTTCTGCCGCAGTGTCTTCCAAGTTAAACCGAACTTTTATTTTGACGGGCTGCCGTGAATACCTTTACAGTTTTGTGTGTATATGATATGACGCTCGTGTTACTCAAATCTAACGGTAAAATGCTCATGAAGTGACTCTCAGAGCAGATCTGGAGATGTTGTTCATGTGTTTATGTCCTCATTTAGAGAGATGACAGACGCTGAAATCTCCGCGAACGTCACGCATGCTTCAGTCTGTGTGTAGTAAACAAAACCACGCTATTAAGAGAGCAGACTGCTCCTTACGTTTTTGAACTGTTCTCGCGGATGTCAAACACTGATCAATCAGTGCCGCGTCGCTTCTAGTCAAACACACCTCGTGCTGCAGGCTTATTGCCTCACTGACGTTGATGAGATTAACCCCTTAGGTATCGAAATTTGGTACCGAACGACAAGACGTTTTTCGATACTCGGTGGTATCGAGGCAATTCGGTCGGTGCCTAAAAAGTATCGAACTCGATACCCAGCCCTAATAAAGGCCCGTTCACACCAAGAGAGATTTAGACAGATTACTACTGTATAAAAATAACTGTATTTGCATCCACGCCAATGCACGATAAGTTTTTGTTTATAATAAGCGTGCAGTGCAGTTATGCATCTGCCACTTTAAATACTCAAGCTCTTTAAAGTCGGGTGGAGTCTGATTGGCTAAAAATTGTTCTGAAAGTAAAACCAATGATAACATTCATCTGTGTAGTTATCGCCATAAAGACTTTTCCTATTCTCATATATTTAGAGTGTTTATTAAAACCTTTTTTATTCGTGTACTCCTTGTTCTTGTTATGAATGGACCTTTAATGTCGCTGCATTATTAAATAAGAAATTATCAAACAGAAATATAGCTTTCACAGCAAAGCATTTGACAAAAAAAAATTGTGATTTAAGTGTCCAAAAAATGCATATGCATTGTAGAGTAACCAACGGGTGATATCTTTATCTAACATGTATGTACACAATAAGTGCATTGTACCAAATGATTAATTTAAATGTAAGTACATAGTAGTTAAGGCCACCTAATATAAAGTGGGACCAAAAAAAGCCTTCATGATTGTTGCGTGACAAGATATTTGTATTGTATATCATACAGACAAGCTGATCAGGGGTTTTCAAAATTTCTGACCTCAAATATGAGGATCCTTTAGTGAGTTAAAGTGATCCCTTCCTAAGTTTTAAAGACAGCCATGTATTTTAAGACCCATTCATACTATGTAAAAATAATATAAATATAATTATTAATTCAAAAGAATTTGTTTATTGTTTTTCATAATGAACATTTGATTGATTGATTGATTGATTGATTGATTGTGGACACCTTGCTCCCCTTTGTGGTCCCTGTTCTCGGTGACAAGGTAATGTCACCATTCACATATTTTCAGTCATATGTAACTATTAGCATTTGATGTTTACTATTGGCTTTGCATTGGCGAAAGACTTATCTGAAAGCAAGCTACAATAAAAAAAAACATATCTTACACTTATATTGAACTGTCATTTTAAATGCATCATACAGAGGTGAAAAAAATAAACCATCAAAACAGTGTCTACTTGAAATGTTTATTGTCCAGTATACCCAATTAAGGAAGGACTGGTTGGTATTTTTATAAGATTATAGTTCAGTGATGCTGTCCAGAACAGTGATGAGTTCCAGAATGTGGGTCTTTGAGGCAGGTCATGACCCCAGGACAGGAGCTTTGTCATTTTCAGCTGAGCCTGTCCCTGCACAGGTGACACAAATAAGAGGTCAGGACGAAGGCACTGCGCCTGGTCATAAATCACCTGGAGGAACATGGGACATGGTGTCCTTTGCTCCTGGCCTGTCCTCCCTGGGCCTTGTCCCAGATACGAAGAGAGAGAATATGAAATATCAACTCATAGCAACTTCCCCACAGCCACATTTAAGTGCCATTAGGTGTCCAAAGAAAGGTCAGGACAAAGTTTCAAAGACAAAGTGGGATCACTTGCTGCGATATCTCCATTGGTAGGTGACATCTACTATAGCTGGTCTGAGAATGCTATAGCATCCACTGAGGTCAGAGGTCATGACACTTTGGCCTAGTTGTGATTTGACAACTTTTTTATTTACCTTTTATTTACAGAATAGTCCAGTAAGAGATTCGTTCCTGGGTCTCCTTGAGCCAACAGCTTTTATTTGTGGCAAGCAGGTGTGCTATCTCCTATGCCATAACAAACATTCGCTCTGGTAATTTTTCTGTCCTGGAACAAAATCACTGTCAATTAGAATGTATTTGATGTTTATAGGAATAGTTCACTCAAAAATGAAATTTCTGTGAGTAATTACTCACTCTCATGTCTTTCCAAACCCGCAAGACCTTCGTTCATTTTTGGAATACAAATTAAGATAGTTTGGAAGAAATCCATGAGCTTTCTGACCCTCCATAGACAGCAATGCAGCTACCATGGTCAAGGCCCAGAAAGGTAGCAGGGACATCGTTAAAATAGTTAAAATATCTATCTATCTATCTATCTATCTATCTATCTATCTATGTATCTATCTATCTGTCTGTCTGTCTGTCTGTCTGTCTATCATGTATGTCTGTATTATCTATCTAAATATCTGCTTTGTAAGTCTGAGAATGCTGTTAAACCAATTGAGGTCAAAGGTCATAACACTTTGGCCTAGTTTTCGTCGCCATTGATTATGACAAAAACAAATGACAAATTAACATGGAAAAGTTGTGATTGCCACTGTGTTGCATCACTAATGGGGCGGTACATGAGCTGTGGAAATGGGTGGAATCAAACACAATCTCAAGCATAGACTTAATTACAAATCCTCTACCTGGGTAGTCTACACTCACCTTTTACCTAAACAAGTATACAGTGTACGTACCTTTCAGAATCCAAACATGCTTTCAACTCTGTCTGAGAAGAAACTTAAATAACACACCCCGCATAAGGGCAGAACAAAAGGCCATCTTCATTTCCCACACAGAATACATTAGCTCTAAGTGGGTTCATGGTTATTGCAGGGGTCTGAATCTGCGACGGACACCTGGG
>JAFVLL020000606.1:0-49563 GCA_021397915.2 Tor tambroides
CATTGGTTTATTGTTTTGATGATTAAATTGAGTTAAAGCTCAGCTATTCATCATGGATGAATATTATAGATTGTGGTGTACTGGCATCTAGGGTTGTGATGGTGAGGAAGTTTGTCACTGGTTAACTGACGTGTGAAAACACCGGTAATACCGGTATCACCGTGGGTGGGGGCGCTGGGGGGTTACGTTCGTTGGAGTTTACCCTCTTTTCCTCGCTTTCCTTCACTTTTAAATAGCTTGTAAATGCCCATGTGATGTTTACATTCACTTTCGATTTAGCGGTAATTCAGCGTCAATTGACCGTTCGCAAAGAGCTTGATTGACAGGTGATCTTACCAATCATAACGCCAAATCTGCCATCTTGCCCGACAAACAAATCAGACAGGAGAGTAGATTTACTTGGACTTAAACTTGAAAAATGTTGTGTATTGACGTTTTTCCATGGTTGAAATAAAATACATTCTGATGTTCATTCAAGATTATTTCATGCTTTAAGTAAATATGAAAAGACGATCAGTTCATTTGCCGCTTGAACTGAGGCAAGACAGTGATCTGTCACGACACATTAAAGAGCCACCAAATAGTATTTAGGCTATCGTTTGAATTTCTTAAAAAATGACAGAATTTGAAAGCTGAGACCTTGTTTCATACCAGAAGTAACCTGCTCTGTCTTGTCTGTCGGCATGTTGTCAGTTTCCTCTTTGCTCTGTGATGTATCATTTACTGCGAAAGAACATGACGTGTAGTGTGGCATGGCTTGTCTGACATAGAAAAAGTAATTGACCTATCGGTAAACCCCGCCCCCCTTAGTTAGTTGCCCACTTGGACAAACAATCAGAGTTGCTCACTGTCTTACAATGACAGCTGTCAGTGAAAACTTTCTTCCGAGGTGTTTCTGATAAATTTGGGAAACAGAAGGACCTTCAAGTGGGACTTAAATATGCCATGGAGGGACATATAAAATATATTAAAATAAATATGTAAAAATACAGATCACAATGTAAACGGGAGTATTATGTCATTTTGACATTTTGCTCTGTTTTAGTTGGGTTTAAGAAATGGAATAAAATAAATTACATTGCCTATCCTCTCAGGATAACTGGAATAAGTGTTACAAGTACCCTAGGCACATTGTTTTTCCATTTTTGTAGCATAAACACCATCAAACTGATATGAGCTTCAGATCTTCCAGTGTTTCTGTATGACGCTGAAACCTAAAGATGTCCAAGTTCGGTTCTCCCTGCAACTGATACTCAACTGCTATTGGCTCATCTGCGTTCGAGGGTAGGGGCTTACCGATAGGTCAATTAAGGAGGGCGGTCAAGAAGAAGGGTTGATTGCTTGAAAGGACAACAACAAAACAGTACAATGGCAAACTGGAAATCAGCATATATTAAAAATGGAAAATCAGCAAACTGTGGAACCAAATAAATAAGAACCAGAACGTTTATTAGCCAAACGAATAAGAAAGCTTGGAGGCACAGCATACACCTTGATGTAAAATCAAATAAATAAATTACACAAAATAAACAAAGTAAATATCAGCAAACACCGTGGAACCAAATAAATAAGAAACGAAAGCTTAAAAAACTTCCAAAATCACCTTAGGCAAATGGCAAAAGTCAACTTTTAGTGGCATTTACAAACGTCAACAACCAGTAGATGGAGGACGGCATGATTAGAGCTGTGTTTGTAGTGTATCATGGGTTTTGTGATAATGAACATGGAATGTAAACTCATAATTTAAGTGATTGGAAAACCAAAAAATGGAGCCATGAGACGAAGTCTCCTATGAAAACTTGAAGTGTTACATATTGTCAAGGCTGAGAAAAAAACACAACGTTGCAGACAACAGACAAATGCTGTTATCACTGTTTTTCATGTTTGTGGAGTAAATATCTTTACGTGGCTTTTTAAAAATGCTGGGTGCCAGTGTTTTGCGTGCGTTTGGCCAATTACCATACACTTACATCACTCATAGTTCTTATAATGCTGGGTTAGAACCTACTCTGAAGTAGGAGCTAATTTAGTTCTCCCAAACGGAGTTCCTAGAACTAAAATTGTTCTTAGTTACTGTTATTGTTATTTACTGTTATTTACTGTTATTGACAACTTCTATGCAGAAGAATAGTTGTACACCACGGAGGACTCTGCCCCCTACAGCCAAAGGAGCCAGGTGATATTTTTTTTGGCTTTTACTTGATAGGGCAGTGGAGATTTGAAAGGAAGTGAGTGGGAGAGAGGGGGAGGATGGGATCAGGAAAGGTCTGTGAGCTGGGATTCAAACTCGAGATGCCCGAAGCGCAATCGTGCCATATGTCTGCATGCTGCCCAAAAAGCTGTCAGTGGTGACGCATTTGGCTGAATTTAACAGAGCTCAAGGACGCCAATAAGTCACCCCTCCTTAACTCCCCTGTCTCTCCGACAGTACTATTGGTTCTGCTTTGGATGGTTTTACTGAATGTTTCACAGCTAGAAATCATCACAAGTGGTGCACTATTTCCTTCATTGATGAGTAGTTCTTTTGCTGTCTCGCATCACCCCAAGTTGTCATTTACTCAGCAGCACACCAGGCCAGCATCTGCATCTGCTCAGCCTCAGTCGAACACTTAATGGCGAATCATAAGTCATCACAAGCGATGTGTCATTCCTTCCAGTCACTCCAAAGTGTCATGACTCAACACAATGCACTAAACCATTGTCTGCACCTGCACCAAGCCAGAGGCGGAACCTGAAGTTAAACGAGGCTTCTGCACGGCTAAGTGCTATCCCTTCCTGAAGTGCCAGGGCCCCCACCCTAAGCTAGAGCTAGACCCTGAGCAGCCCCAGTAGCTTTGATGCTCCAAGACCCGAGGAGGTTCATTTCTGCCGAGGCTGGACCACCCTCAAACCCCCTCGCTTCAGGGCATGGTTTACACTTTGGTTTCGGACAATGATGCCAACATCCAAACCCAATGAATACAAACCTTGCTACCAAAAGGTGCTGTGGAGAGAGCCCACATGGGCCACACAGAGTTAAGCTTTTACAGTCACTACTACTTCATTGCAAGGCAGAGTGGCAGCCTCAGGCCCATACTTGATTTGAGACATCTAAACTGCACCCTGATAAAGCAGCCATTCAGAATGCTACACTTGAAGCAAATATTCTTGCGAATCCTCCCAGGAGATTGGTTTATTGGTGGACCTGAAAGATGCATAATTTCATATAAATAGCCCCCATCATAGACCATTCTCAAGTTTGTCCATGGTACTTAAGGCTCTATGAGGCCCTCCTTTTGAGCTGCTCAAAATGAACAACCTTCGCTCCCTCTTGCTAAAGATTGCCCTCCTGTTGGCTTTAGCTTCGGTCAAGTGAGTGAGCAATTCAATGACAGTAAAATTGTCCTTTGACTGAGAATAGGCTATGTGCCTAAGGTGCTATCAACCCCTTTCAGGGCACAAGTTATAACTCACTCTGCTCTTCCTCCCTTCCTCAGTAACTAACGCAATGCTCATTCCTGTTATGTCTGGGAACCGGGGTTACATTAGTAACTAGTATAGTTTTCTTTTACTTGTTTTTTTTTTAACAAATGAAAGGTAGTCTGAGAAACATTCATACTGATCGCAAACAATGTAGTTAATCAAAGATTTAGTAATAGTTCTCACTACAAAACCTGTGTCTGTCACGGTTATGAACTTTTCTGTTGTGATACTTTCAGTTCCTGTTCTCCTGCCCCATTTAGTTCTGATCAGCTCCTCATCAGTGTCCTTGGTTACCTATTACTCTCAGGTGTTTCTGTTACATTAGCCCCATTATTTATACTCTGTTCTTTGTTCAGTTCCTTTGCTGGATATTTGTTGTTCTTATTTTTGTGTTTGTGCTACACCTTCCTTGTTGACTCTTGGATTTAAAAATAAAAGACTTTGTGGAATTCTCTCCTTCATTGTGTGCTCTTTACGTCACCAGCACGTTACAGAATAACCAGCCTAAAGTAGATATTTGCAGCAGATAGCATAAAGTAGATATTAGTTTTGTTTTATTTTTCTCCCTCCTCCCAGATGGATCTGTTAGCAGTCCAACTCCTGTACCTGGAGCAGGGAGATCACTCCCTTGAGGGCCAAACAAGGGACTTTATCAACCTGGCTAATCTCACCACCTTCCTGGACTGCTCGCTGTGTATTTTCTATCAAGTCAGCCTTAGCGAGCGGTTCTGTGCTAACCTGCCTATGAATGATGCTAGATGGTGTTTCGCCGCATTTGTGGAGTAGGTGCTGGAGAGTAATGGACTATATTCAGGGGTGCACATAAGTGGTACGCAGCTCTGCATGCGTGACCAAAATTAAAAATGCGCAGTGTAAATAATTTCTGACAACGCATTTGCGTACCGACATGGTTGACAGCTGTTCATGCACAATTACCATTTTAGATCAACAAACTGTACTATATAAGATTTCTATTAAAAAAAACTAAAAGCAAAAATCTAGGCTATTCGCTGCAGTATTAAAAGCACAGTGCAAAACTGTGACATTTCATTCATTGTCTCTCTGAAACTATAGTCTTTGTCTAAAACCAGCAGTGCTAAACCCGGAAGCGTATATACCTACTTTCCGGCAACCCACCAAAATAAAAGCCTGCTGATTTTAAGTTTGAAAATGATGAAAATTCATATAAAAAAGTAGTAGTAGTAAATAGCATTTTATTTTTAAGTTTACTATAAAATAATTGTATTTGTATTTATTACTCACTTTTACTTTTATATAGTATTATCACACTTTATTATTTAGTTTATTATTTTATTTAAAAAACTATATAAATAAAGTGCAATAATATAATCACTATTATTAGTGGGATTTTTTTAGTTATATTTAATGGGTCATGCTACATGCAGTGTGAGGACCAAACAAAATCTCCAGGTTCTCTTATGAGAACCAGGCTGAAAAAATTATGTGCACTCCTGACTATATTTCTCCATCTGCCCTGCTGAGGAGGACATCTCCAGCCCCAAGTCCTGACCCAGAGCCCAGTCAGCCATCACCACTCAGCTGCATGGAGCGTCTGCCTGAGCCTACCTCAGACAGAGTCAGAGCATGCCACAATCAGCAGGCTGTCGCAAACCAGAGCGACAGAGTGGATCATCACCCCAAAGCTAGATCCTCAAGACAAGTCTGACCATGTGTGTGAACCGACATGCCTGTCGTGCCCGACGTGCCTGAGGGAGTATTAGTGGAGATTGATAGCTTGGAAGGAAACCTCACCCACACTCCATCCACTGAGGGTGAGCTACATCTGGCCTCTGGAAATTTTTTATAGGAACTGATGGTAATCTTTGTGGATATCATTGACTGGTTTGGGGAGGTAATACCCAGTTCTCCTGAGTCTCCTATGTCTCCTTTATCTCCGCTGGTTCTGCCCACCCCTGAATCTCCTTCGTCTCTGCTGGTTCCGCCCAGCCCTGAATCTCCTGTGTCTCCTGAGCTTCCTGTGTCTCCCAAATTCCCAACCAGTCTCCCGAATTCCCAACCAGCCTCCCTCTCCTGCCTCCTCTCCTAAAACCAGCCAGTTCCCTCAACTCACCCTCAGTCAGTGTCATCAGGGCGCTCTGGTCCGCCTCAGGCATTCCAGTCTCTAGCTCTGCCTAGGTGTGAGGATCCCCTGTCTCCGTCTCCAGCCTTCGAGTCCTGGTCTCCACCTCGGCCCTCTGAACCATCGGCTCCGCCTTGGCTCCTTGCTCCCTTGTCTCCACCATGGCCTATCTTTCCACTGGCCCCACCGGGCTCCTTTGTCTCTCTGTCTTCACCTTGTTCAGTCGTCAACCTTCCTCTGCTTCAGGATTCCGCTCCTCCGGCTTTGCCTCGTCCCTCCATTCCTCTGGCTCTGTCTGGCTCCTCTTTTCCTCCAGCTCCTTCTTGATCCTCAGTCATTCTGGCTCTGATGCGGTCTTCCAGGTTCCTGGCCTTGCATGAGCCCTCAGCTCCGCCTTTGCCCTCCGCACCTCGAGTGTCTCCCTGGCTGGCTGTCTGCTCGGCTCCACCTGGATCTCCACCTCCTGCAGCTCCGTCTCCATCACTCGTTCCCAGGGTGATGTCTGCCAAGTCTCCACCATGGCTCCTTCCTCCCTCGACTCTACCCTGGGACCTTGCCCTGGTTGGTCTCTGGATCAACATCTGGCTCCTTCTGCTCCTTGCTCCTCCCACCATCTTCACTGCCCTGGTTTCCTGCTCCACTTCCTGTTACCTGTCCCTCTCCTGCCCTCCACCCACCTCCAGAGCCCCCGCTCTCCCTCCTCAGATGGACGCTATGCAGCAAGAGGACACATCTTCTGGGAAGGGGAGCTACTGTCACTGTTATGAACATCTCTGTTGTGTTACTTTCAGTTCCTGTTCTCCCACCCAGTTTAGTTCTTATCAGCTCCTCATTAGCTTCCTTGGTTACCTATTACTCTCGGGTGTTTGTTTCATCAGCCCCATTATTTATACTCCATGCTTTGTTCCATACTTTTGTGGAATTCTCTCCTTTGTTGTGCACTTTTTACAGCACCAGCATATTACAGAGCCCATAATGTTTTAAAAATAATAATTGGATAAAAAATGTACCCAATTCAAATGAATGCATCAAAATGTTTATACTTTGTACTGTTTTCTTGGGTTTCACATGTCCTTTTCCTTTAACATTTTCTTTTCTTTTAAGATTTACCGAGAACATTTTTACTGAACTTTTTTACTTTAATTTTAGACCTGATAGAAGAGAACAAGAAGACTGAAGAACTGAGGGGGAGAACCATCCTGTCAAAACTGAAGAATCATCCTGGAGTTCCTCATTGAAAAGAAGAGACGAAATATGGCCTCAGTGTGAAAAGAGTCTCTCATGCAAGAAAAATCTTGATATTCACATAAAATGCCATCTTGATGGGAAGCTGTACACATGTAATCAGTGTGGGAAGAGTTTCAGACTTAAGCAAACCCTTAATGAACACATTAGGATCCACACTGGAGAGAAGTCAGACACATGTAATCAGTGCGGAAAGAGTTTCAGAAAATACGGTGGTTTTATAAAACATCTGCTTATTCATTCTAGAAAAAGACTAGGTAATCATGACCAAAGCAGTAAAATATTTTTTTAGGGCAAATTTCATGAAAGTTCATACAAAAGAGAAGCCTTACATATGTTATTTATGTGGAAAGAGTTTTGGTCAGATAGTTGCACTAAAGATACACCAGAAAAGACACAGCGGTGTGAAGGATCATGCTTGCTCTGAGTGTGGGAAGACTTTCGTTACATATGGTGCACTGAAAGTGCACAAGACAGTTCACACTACAGAAACACCTTACAAGTGTTCACACTGTGACAAGACTGAATCAAACTGTCAACATATCTGCAAATACATGAGAGGATCCACACCAGAGAGAAGCTGTATACATGTGATCAATGTGGGAAGAGTTTCGGACTAAAATAAATGCTTAATCAACACATGAATATCCACAATGGAGAGAAGCCGCACATATGCGATCACTGTGGGAAGAATTTCAGACAAAAAGGAAACCTTAACAAACACATGAAAACCCACAGCAGAGAGAAGCCATATACCTGTGATCAGTGTGGGAAGAGTTTCAAGCGAAAAGAAGGCCTTAATGATCACATGAAAATCCACACTGGAGAGAAGCCGTACACATGTGATCAGTGTGGGAGGAGTTTTGCACAAAGAGGAATGCTTTATCAACAGAAAAATGCACTTCCAAATCTGTGGCAACAACGATGGGAACATAATTCATATATTTAAAAAATTGTATTTCCATCTCTGTTGCAAGAGTTTTGGAAGTGTCTAAAATGACTGTACCCATATGTACAAGTCATTGGTGTTTGGTGATGAGTTTACTGGCTCAGGTCTGCATTTTACAGTCACAGAGGTATTAAACTGGGATTGGGACTTGGTTTAATGCAGACCAGTCAAGTTCTTCCACACTGACTGAATCAATCATTTTCTTTTGAACCTTGCCTTAGCACAGAGGCATTGTCATATTAGAATAGAAAAGGGCCCCTGCCAGGAAACTTTACTTTACAAAATTAGAAGCACACAATTTCCTAGAATATCATTATATTCTTTAACATTAAGATTTGTACTCATAGAAATTACTAAAGTAGTCAAACCTGTTCATTAGAAGGGGGCGACCCAATACTTTTGGCAATATAGTGTGTGTGTGTGTGTGTGTGTGTGTGTGTATATATATATATATATATATATATATATATAATTATTATTATTATTATTAGTTTTGATTATTCCTTCCGTTCATCGAGGCTTCACACTCCATCCCAGTAGTTGGCGGAATCACACATAAACCGCCATTAAGCACAAAAGAAGAAGAAGAAGTTACTGCTAGAGCCATAACACAGCTTGGAGTCTTCTGAGGTGAGATGATTTGTTTATTTATACAGTTATAAAAATACAGCTTGTTAAAGCAACATTTTACAGTGTCATTTCTGTATTGTTTTAATGTAATACAGCTTTATTTGTGCGCCTTTTCTGGCATCTGCTAACTGAAATAAACATTTAGCCTAGCAGTAGGGTTGCCAACCATTCCGAATTATCACGGAATTGTCCCGTATTTAAGAGATAAATCTGTCCGGTATACGCAGGCATTCGCCGTATGACCACCCAAACAATACGATTAACAAACTCTTAATTGATAATAATTGATTTTTGGTCACATCATTGTTTGGTTTTCAAACGTTTGCTGAGGGCGCTAAGACCCAGCAGAATCCTCAGCCTGCTGGTCACTCTTGAGATTTATTATGCATTGGTGTATACTGTACTGAAATCACAAACCCATCTCCCAAGTTATTACTACACGACTGGTGAAGAATTAATTCTTTTTGGAATTAAATTGTACATAGATAGGCTAAGCAGTACAGTACAAATAGTTTGAGTATCAGCGATGTGAGAAACTACTGTTGAATTCATTGAGACCTGAGTGACTTTGTGTTGTTTGTTTGTATGATTGTTAACAGGGGTTTTCCAGGCTCAAAATAAGGTGGAGGTGGTAAAATACTGCTCATGTGCACACACGCAAGGGTACTGCATTTCAGCTGGCTGAAGAATACATTTTACAAGCACGCATAGGTATTTCAATATAATAGATATATTTTTATTTTGAGAACAGTGTCATTATACAGTTTTGTTTTTCCACAGTGGGAAACTCTTATCAGAATACTTTCTGTTAAGCTTTTGTATATTTTAAGATATTAAGATATTAATTGCATCAAGGGTAAGTTCCTTTGTGTTTTACATAATGGCCACTAGGAGGTGCTCTAGATCTATGTTTCCTTGATCAGTTTTCCTGAAGAGATATACTCAACTCAAGCTCACTAAAGATGTGCAAACAGTCAGATTGAATAATAATAAGAAACTAAGTAATCAAATTTATATATATAAAAAAAAAAAAAAAACAGATTGAGAAGGCACTGCTGCATGTAATTTCTGAGAATGGCAAATTGAGAGATCACCGATCCAATAATTAGAGGCAATTATCGGCCAATAGCGATCTGTAGCTGATCTTGATGAAGTTAGCTGAAGTTGTCCGAAACATGAGAATGCTTTATATTTATAAGCATTTCAAATAAAAAAGAAAGCATAAGTTTTTACCACGTCTTGCTCTGTTGTACTTTGACAGATGTGTGTGCTGGTTAATGTCTCTGACAAGTGTTTTCCTCAGCATATAACTTGCATTTTGTGGTTATATACTTATCTGTCAAATGTTATAAAGTTTAGAAAGATATAATACTTAGAATATGTAAATTCATTTAAAAATAAATGAAATAACTTTACATTTTGATAGATGGATAAACAATATTTAAGTGTGTGAATTAATGAAAACATCAATTTGATAACTGATTTATTTTTGATTTTGGCAGATCTGCTCCTCCAACCACACAGCACTTTACCAACAGTTCAGCTCCTCCCACAACAGTTAATGAAAGAGTTTATGAAAGAACGCTGAAAACATGACTGATCCAGAACCCTCTGGAATAAAACAGGAAGATACTGAAGAACAAATAGGTTGGTGTATATTCTTCATTCTTCACTAAGTTTATAAAACTTCAAGCTGTTACTTGGCATACTGGCACTTGTGGTTAAAGGCATTAACAGTGCATAAGTCACTAATGCTATCAAAAATTGCCCCTCCAAAAAGAAAAGACATACTGTAAAAAAATGAAAAGAATAATATGAGCCAGTATTGTCTTCAACTGTTGTTTTGAAATAAATAACATCACAAAAGTAACATCACAAAAAAAAAAAAACATCATCGCCCCTCGTGCGCTACCGTTATCTTTCTCTTAGGAGTCTAAAGCCCAAAGTATACTTCAATTTTTACGCATACACAGGGGACAGCTGACAGTGTGTGATGCAAATTTCGTCATCACAATAGTACGCGCACCACCTGATTTTTGTAACTGTGCATAATTTGTACGAGCAGGTCGCACATGCACATTGAAGTTATTTTGCAGTAATCAGATGTTCTACAAGTTGGCAACACGGGCCGTTGTTTCAGAGTAGAAAATGAAACAAAGAGACGGCACAGCAACAACAAAATAGCAGAGACTGCTACAACAACAGATGCTCACATTGACAAGCGCTTGGGAGTGAGAGGGTATGAGACAGCCCAGCTTTGGTTTAAAAGAGTTAAAAAATATTTGTTATTGGTCATAACTTATAGGGGAAAAATAGAGCAGACACTGGACATGGATGAAGCTTTCTAGAGCTCATGTGTCGACCGTCTGCGTTCGCGCACAACATCAAATGGAGTATACTTTGAAAGGTTTGAAATGTTCGTTCATGTTCTCAAAGTAAAGAAGAAAAGACGATCGGTTCACGTGTCGAATGATCTAATAAGGCAATACAGTGATCTGTCACGACACATTAAAGCCAAAAAAATGGTAATTATTGTTTGAATTTCTTTAAAAATGACAATTTTAAAGCTGAGACCTTGTTTCATACCAGAAGTCACCTGCTCTGTCTTATTTGTCGGCGTGTTGTCAGTTTCCTCTTTGCTCCGCAATGTATTTTACTGCGTGAAAACATGATGTGTAGTATGAGAGCGGCATTGTTTGTCAGACATAGCAACAGTAACCAAGGATGGCAGGTTTTTGTGAAGGGTCAATTAAGTTAAATATATTACGTCTTTTGTTAATAAAGTGAAAATGAATCAAAAGTGTTGATTGCGACATTACATTAATATCTGCTCATGTTGCACTTTTTTTTTTCGCGTTTTTACAGCGTTGCACATTATAACCAATCACACGATTCTGTTGAATTTATGCATGCAGTAACCAATCAGAGACATTCAAATGAGTCATCGCTGAAACTGGATTTTTGCTTAGTGTGTGCTTGCTGACTAAATTCTGGACTTGGTGAATTCTTTCATCATAAACAACAAGTGCAGATGCATGTACAGCTTCAGTGATTATAACAATAGTTTTTTTTTTTTTTTTTTTGAGAGTGCTTAAACTTGCAATAGGTCGACATTAGTGATAATGTTCTTTACTCGCTTTCTGTATATTATTTATTCGCATTTTGAATAACTGTACATGAAAACGTTTTATTAAATTGTGATGACGTTAAATACAAATTTAGTCCTAAAAATATTTTATTAGCCTACATGACACCAATATCTGGTACTTGCCTAAAAAGACAGGTTTATGATGTTTGTAGTTAATAGATGTACAATAGGCTATAGTGAGAGAGAGAGAGAGAGACAGAGAGAGGGATGGGATCAGAAAAGGCCTGTGAGCTGGGATTTGAACTCGAGATGCCCGAGGCGCAACTGTGCCATATGTCTGCGTGCTGCCCACAAGGCTGTCGGCGGTGACAACTTTGGCTGAATTTAACAGAGCTCAAGGATGCCAATAAGTTGGTCCTCCCTGACTCCCGTCACTCCGTCGGGACTATTGGTTGTGCTTTGGATGGCTTTGCTGAACGTTCCACAACCAGAAACTTTGCTGCCTTGAGTCGCCCCTAAGCTGTCATTTACTCCGCAGCACTCCAGGCCAGCATCTGCATCTGCTCAGCCCCAGCCTAAAACTTCATGGCGGCTCAGAAGTCATCACAAGGGATGTTTCATTCCTCCCCAAATGAGCCAGCTCTTCTGCTGCTTCCAGTCAGAACCTGAAGTTAAACAAGTCTTCTGCACGGCCAAGTGCTATCCCTTCCCGAAGTGCCAGGGGCCCCACCCTAAGCTAGAGCTAGACCCTGAGCAGCCCATGCAGCTTTGGTGCTCCAAGACCAAGGAGGTTAATTTCCATCTAGGCTGGACTACCCTCAAGCCTCCTCGCTTCGGGGCATGGTTTACACTTTAGTTTTGGACAACGATGTCCACGTCCGCAAAGCTGAAGTCCAAACACTGCTAGCAAAAAGTGCTGAGCCCCCACAGGCCGCAGCGATTTGAGCTTTTACAGTTTACTACTTTTTAATTCCAAAGGAGGATGGCAGCCTCAGGCTCATTTCATATTCAAATAGCTCCCATCACAGACCATTCTTGAGATTCACGTTCAAGAGGGTGGCTTACCAATATACAGTCTTACAGTCTGTTCCATCCTGGAGTTTGTCTTTGGTACTTAAGGCTGTATGAGGCTCTCCTTTTGAGCTGCTCAAAACGACCAATAAATATTATAAAATATATCAATTTTATATGAAGAAATATTATCTGAACAGTTTCATTTTTGTATTTATTTAAATCTTGCTCACAATTTTTGCAATTCTTTTAAATTTCGAAAAACTGGCTTGTACTTACGAAACATTTAATCATTTTACTTCTCACTACAAAACCCGTGTCTGTAATGGTTTAAAAATAGTACTTGGATAATAAATGTACCCAATTCAAATGAATGCATCAAAATGTTTATACTTTCTACTGTTTTCTCAAGTTTCACATGTACTTTTCCTTTCACATTAATATATATATATATATATATATATATATATTTTTTTTTTAAGATTTTCTGAAAACTTTTTTTTTTACTAAACATTTTTGCTTTAATTTTAGACTTGATAGAAGAGATCAAGGAGATTGAAGAGCTGATTAAAGAGGGGGAGAGCCATCATGTCAAAACTGAAGAAACATCCTGGAGATCCTCATTGATGAGAAGAGACAAAATATGGCCTGAGTGTGAAAAGAGTCTCTCATGCAAGCAAAATCTTGATATTCACATAAAATGTCATCTTGAAGGGAAGCTGTACACATGTGATCAGTGTGAAAAGACTTTCACTGTAAAAAAATACCTTACAAAACACGTGAGATTCCACACTGGAGAGAAGCCGTACACATGTGATCAGTGTGGGAAGAGTTTCACACGAAAAGAATACCGTGATGCACACCTAAAAACCCACACTGGAGAGAAGCCATACACATGTGATCAGTGTGGGAAGAGTTTCACACGAAAAGAATACCGTGATGCACACCTAAAAACCCACACTGGAGAGAAGCCATACACATGTGATCAGTGTGGGAAGTGTTTCAGACAAAAAACAGCCCTTAATGTACACATGAGGATCCACACTGGAGAGAAGCCGTACACATGTAATCAGTGTGGGAAGAGATTCAAACTTAAGCAACCCCTTAATGAACACATAATGATCCACACTGGAGAGAAGCCATACACATGTGATCAGTGTGGGAAGAGTTTTAGACAAAAAACAGTCCTTAATGTACACATGAGGATCCACACTGGAGAGAAGCCGTACACATGTAATCAGTGTGGAAAGAGTTTCAGAAAATGTGATGGTTTTAAAAAACATCTGCTTACTCATTCTAGAGAGAGACTAGAAAACTGTGACCAAAGCAGTAGAACATTTGTAAAGGACCGCCTGAAAGCTCATATGAAGGAGAAGCCTCACATATGTTATTTATGTGGAAAGAGTTTTAGTCGGATGGTTGCATTAAAGATACACCAGAAAAGACACAGTGGCGTGAAGGATCATGCTTGCTCTAAATGTGGGAAGACTTTTTTTACATATGGTGCGATGAAAGTGCACCAGACAGTTCACACTACAGAAACACCTTACAAGTGCTCACTCTGTGACAAGAGATTCAAACGGTCTGATTATCTGAGAATACATGAGAGAATCCATACGGGAGAGAAGCCGTATACATGTGATCAATGTGGGAAGAGCTTCAGACTGAAAGAAATGCTTAATCGACACAGGAGTATCCACAATGGAGAGAAGCCGCACACATGTGATCACTGTGGGAAGAATTTCAGACAAAAAAGAAACCTTAACAAACACATGAAAAGGCACACTGGGGAGAAGCCACACACATGTGATCAGTGTGGGAAGGGTTTCTTAGAAAAAGGAAACCTTAAAGCCCACATGAATATCCACGCTGGAGAGAAGCCGTACTCATGTGATCAGTGTGGCAGGAGTTTCGCACATAAAGGATACCTTATCAAACACATGAAAAGGCACACCGGGGAGAAGCCACACACATGTGATCAATGTGGGAAGAGTTTTGCAGAAAAGGGAACCCTAAATGAACACATGAGGATCCACACTGGAGAGAAGCCATTCACATGTGATCAGTGTGGGAGGAGTTTCACTCAAAGAGGAGCCCTTGTTGCACACAAGAAAACCCACAGTAGCGAGAAGCCATATGCATGTGATCAGTGTGGGAATAATTTCAAACGGAAAGAAAGCCTTCATGATCACATGAAAATCCACACTGGAGAGAAGCCGTACACATGTGATCAGTGTGGGAGGAGTTTCGTACGAAGAGTAACCCTTTACAATCACAAGAAAACCCACACTGGAGTGAAACAGAACCAGACAGTTCACACTACAGAAACGCCTTACAAGTGCTCACACTGTGACAAGAGATTCAAAACGTCAACACATCTACAAAAACATGAGAGGATCCACACTGGAAAGCAGCCGTATCACTGCCATTCATGTGGGAAGAGATTCACTCAATTATCTTCTCTAATCTCTCATAAATTACATGTCTGTGTGTCTGAAATTACAGTAAGCAGTTGAGGTTCTGATCCTGTACTTCCAGGTGCTATAGGGCTGCATCAAGTAATTATTTTGATAATTGATTAATCAGAGATTATTAGAATGATTAATCGACTATTCGTTGATTTATTTCACAGATTAATCAGTATCTTTATTGATTATTCGGCTTGTGGAGTTTGTTAAAGTGTTGTTACACCCATTCTAACTAATAAATAAAACAAGGAAATCACTTCAGTTTTTGACAGTGTCTTTTTAATATACTTTGAGTAAACTGAATTATTATCCTCTTCAGGTTTTCTGTCCTCCTCAGAAGTCATCAATACACCAACTTTGCTCAGAACTGAAACACAAAAATAAAAGGGCATTTCACAACATATAGGAGGCTAAAATGTTAATCTACAAACTATCATTATTTAGATCCCCTTGTTAGCGCTGTGGCCGGCAATCTTGAGAGCGCTGAGGCTTGCGGGCTTGAGAGCATAGGCTGGCAGCTCATGCTGACATGAACAAAAAAATCATCCACACTGGATACTAGACTTGTGTACCCCAAGACGGATCCAGTGGTGGCCATGAGGGCTGGAGTCTGTGCTGGACCAAGCTCTGTGGGGAGAGTTTAGGGATGGCTCCTCCTCTACCTGTCCTACTGTGAAAGGAGATCCACACAGCTGAAGGGCCAAGTCCTCATATTGAGCCATAGTCCACCTGGGATCATCCCTGGTATGAGTTGGCTGATGTAGTTGTCCAGTTCCCCCCAAAAACACTCCAGTAAAATGACTTCCGCCAATAGCTAGAGGTGAGAATATGAAAAAAAACCTTCTACATATTTTTCAATAGGGTGTCCATCTTGCAGGGGTACTTTACAGACAGGAAAACATCAGAGAATAGCATGTGAGACCTCCAAAAACCAAACAACGACTGTCAAAGCGCACAAGACAAGTATGTTGTACCTGGTTCCAGCCACCCCTTGTTCCTTGCTTCCCCCTCCAGAGGTGGATGTGCACAGCAGAGAAACGTGGGAGTGTTATGTTTGTGGATGTCCTGAACATGGTTGACCATGCTTTTTCATAACAAAACCAAATAAGGGCAAAATGGAACTAAACAGGAACACACACGTGACAACAATAAGGTTTCTGTTTTTAACATTAATTATATTAATTAACATGAACAATAAGTATATAGTATTTATTAATGTTAGTTAATATTCAAAACTTATACATTATTAAGATTTAAAGTTTTATCTGTTAACATTAGTTAATGCACTGTGAATTAACATGAACATTTTGATTAACATCAACAAATATTAATAAATGCTGTGAAAATATATTTTTTCATTGGTAGTTCATGTTAGTTAATGCATTTACTAATGTTAACAAATGAGACATTATTATAGTGTTACCTAAGCTTTTAATGATATATAAGCATTTTTTAAGGTTTACTTTTCCATGAACTAACATGAACAATTTTTACTAACACAAATAAATAAAGTAAAAATATATTGTTCATACTTAGTTTGTTAGTTGTGAATTAACCAATGCTAAAAAACTGTTATTTAAGTGTTGGTTAACATCAACAACAATTGTATACCCTTTATTAATTTTAATTAATATTAAGTCCAAAATGTATTAATACATTATTAAAATTTAAAGTTGTATCTTTTGAACATGACTATTTTTACTAACATTAAAAAGATTAATAAATGCTGTAAAAATTGTTTGTTCATACTATCAATGAAGAATTAACATGCTGTAAAAATATATTGTTCATTGTTAGTTCATGTTAGTTAATGCATTCCCTAATGTTAACAAATGAGACCTTATTATAAAGTGTTACTAAAACCTTTAATGATTCATAAGCATTTCATAAGCATTATCAAATTATTATTTCCAGAACAAAAATTTATAAGACCACGTGTATGTATCTTTGGATCTTTTTATGTTGTAATTAACATAATTATTAACCTAATTATATAAATTATTCTGTGCCCTACAAATTAACTTTTGTCCGTAAAACTGACAGAAAAGGATAAGGCCTTAGAGATTTCTTAAGCTGTAATGCAAAAAAATAAAAAAATAGTAAATAAATAAATAAATACTGATTGTTTTTTTTCTAGTGATTAAAGAGATGTTTAAAAGTCTCTCTCTGTCTCTCTCTCTCTCTCTCTCTCTCACCCACCTCCTCACCCTGACACTTAACACACACACTCACCCATCCCCCCACACACAGAAGGAGAGTGACATCAGATATCTGATAGTTTTTTAATTTTCTGCTATCCATAGTGTATTGTATATTCATGAAATTAATCACATTTCCTAAGAATGACTTGTTCTCTGTAAGTATTTATTTATGAAGTGTTTGGAAGCTGCACTTTAAAGATACAAGAAAAATACTGCTATCCTTTTTTTACTGTTACTTTAATAAATCACCATAGCCACACCGTTCAAGATATCCTAAATCCGTTCGCAATTTAACATCTTCAGTATATTGGCATCATGTTGACAAAGTTTGGTGTGGACTACTTGTTTCTGCTTGGAGGAGTATGAATTTATTTACAGCCTGATATTTCCAAAACTCCACATTGAAATAAATATAGACGAATTCCTGTTGGTCGTAGCTAATGACTGTAAATTAGAAAGTTGTCCGGCTTGATGACAATATATGTACCGAGTTTGGTGTCTGTAGCTAAAACTAACCCCCCCATTTTTGACAAAAGGTGGTGCATCTCATTTATCTGTCTAGGTCATGCCTTCTGTCACGGGTTGTTTGGGTGAGAAACACGAAGGAGGCAGATATCAGAACAAACAGAGTCTTTTAATAAATCCATAAAGGAGAATGGGCAAAAACAACCTCTAACACAACATAAGACAGGACGAAGAAACCAGGAACTGAACACTATTTAAGTACACAACTAATGGAGGAACTAAACGAGGGAATTAATCAAACACAGGTGGAAACTAATTAACTATAACGAGGATTAACTAATGAGAACAGGAACTACCAAATAAAGACAAACAGGAACTCAAACACGTGACAGATAGACATTATTTAGTCTAGGGATGCACAATATTGGATTTTTGTTTATTTTTGTTATCTTCGTGCACAAAAAGTATTCTAGTAGCTTCGTAAAATTACGGTTGAACCACTGATGTCACATGGATTATTTTAATGATCTCCTTGCTACGTTTCTGAGCCTTGATCGTGTAAGGATCCTTGCTGTCTATGGGAGGGTCAGAGAGCTCTCGGAATGCATCAAAAATATCTTAATTTGTGTTCTGAAGATGAACAATGGTCTGGCACGACATGAGAGTGAGAAATTAATGACAGAATTTTCATTTTTGGGTGAACTATCCCTTTAATTTCAGCCATTTTTTCCAAAGCTTTTCCAGAACTGGTCTGGCATTTTTAAATATTTTCTGGCAAAGTCTAATCTGGCCTTGTTTGCACCTTGTGGTGAACCCTCTGTATTTACTCTTGTGAAGTCTTCTCTTGATTGTGTAGACTCTAACAGTGATACATCTTCCTCCTGGAGAGTGTTTTCACTTGGCTGGATGTTGTGAAAGGGTTTTTCTTTACAATGGAGAGGATTCTCCGATCATCCACCACTGTTGTCCTCTGTGGACATCCAGGCCTTTTCATGTTGCTGAGCTCACTAGTGCATTATTTTTTTCTCAGAATGTACCAAACTGTTGATTTGGCCACTCCTAATGTTCCTGCTATCTCTCTAATGGATTTGTTTTGTTTTTGAAATTTAACAATTGTCTGTTTCACTTGTATGGAGAGGTCCTTTGACCGCATGATGCGGGTTCAGAGCAACAGCTTCTAAATGCAAATTAGAATCAACTCCAGACCTTTTATCTGCTTAATTGATGGAGAAATAACAAAGGAATAGCCTACATATGTCCATGAAATGGCTTTTGAGTCAACTGTCCAATTACTTATGGTCTGTTGAAAAAGGGGGGAGGTACGTATTAAAGAGCTGTAATTCCTTAACCTTTCCTCCAATTTTGATGAGAATACCCTCAAATTAAAGCTCAGAGATTGTACTTTAAGCCCATATTCATTATATAAATGAAACCTGAATGTTTTGGTCATCAGCTAAAATAATAAAAATTGTGCGTGTTTCCAAATAGATATGGACCTGACTGTATACTATATACTATATATACTTGGACAGTAATTGATTGTTTGATCAATTGATTTTTGTTCATTTTAAACCAAAAACTCCGTACTGCAGCTTTAAAGCATATAATATCTGGATAACTGTGTGGAACTGTGTACCAAATAGTGCCTAAAACTCAGTTCCCTTTCAGTATGGTTCGCTCGAATTGCATTAGTTGCTAACGCTATGGGGAAACTCTGTTTCCTCCAAGTACTGAAGCCTGATTTGTTCACATCTGTGAACGTGCACAGACAAATGGCCTTCCAAAATTCACACTGCATAATTCTAGGAATTAGACAGCAGGGGCTGATAGTGGCATCTTTAAGCACGTGGTACAAATATCAAAAACTGGCGGATGGAGGACACTATGATCGGTGTTTGTAGTGTATTGTGGGTTTTGTGATATGAAGATGGAATGTAAACATAATTTACACAACTGAAAGAGCAAAAAGTGGGGCTAAAGGGGCTTTCGCACCAGAGGAACCTTTCACAGGTCCTAGAACTATTGGTAGAAGTTCACATCTTGGCGTGTTCACACCATAGGAACATTTTAAAAAGCCATGTCAGCATAGTTACTCCATGAACATGGAAAACAGCGATAACAGCACTAACCTGTCGTCTGCAATGTTGTGTTCTTTTCTCAGCCTCAATGATATGTAACACTGCAAGTTGGCATAGGAAATTTTGTCTCATCCCAAATTTTTGCTCTTTCAATTGCGCATATTTTGTGTTTACATTCCATATCCATTATCATGAACCCACGACACACAACAAAAACAGCTATGATTACAGCGTCCTCCATTCACCGATTGTTGATGTTTGTAAATGCCATGTATAAAAACGCTGTCAGCCGCTTTGAGAAATTGGAGAAATTGGTACTTTAGGAATCACCCTGCTGGCTAGTTCCTAGAACAAAGTTGCTAGAATTAAGGTAATTGCACATTGAGTCCGAAATTTTCACACGTTAAAAAATAAATACAACCTCACGTTGTGTCTATCATGTTTGCACACTGCCTCCGAAACATTCGTCCGTCTTAAAAAATTTGGCTCAGGTTCGATTTTCTGCGTTTTCGCATCCGTAACAAGCATTTTGATAGGAAAGGATGACAAATACGAAAACGCCTAAAAATGCATATGAAAATTTCGGACTCAGTGTGCAAGGACCTTTGCATGGTGCGAAAGCCCCTTAAGAGACAAAATCTCCTATGACAACTTGCAGTGTTGCATATCATCATGGCTGAGAAAAGAACAATGCTGCAGACAACTGGGACTTTTTTCAGAAAGGAGGTTAAGTAAAAACTCTGAGTATGTTAACCCTAAAATGAGGGAAACTCTGGGTTTTCCGTTTCAGAATGGGAGGTTTGTCATACCCGAGAAAGCAGGGTAAGTCAAGCCCATTTCTGAAAGACAGGTAACTTACACTCAGAGTCAGTTACCATGGTAGCGACCGTAGCGACCAGGAAGCTTTAAAAGCACATGCGGTGGATACAGTGGCAGCTTCTGTCATTCAGTAAGCGCTCTGTGTGTGTCAGTCTATGTGTTGTGTTGCACCAGTGTGTAACTTTTCTGTTTTCTCAATACTATGGTGAAAGCAAGTTCTAAGTCTGACAAGCAGCGTTTCAGGCTATGCATTCCTCCCTGCCTGCGGTTCATTACAGGTGGGGATACATATAGCTTGTACGTTGCTTGTCTGGGAGCAGAGCGCGCTCAGTCAGCCCTCAGTCATGGGGTTCGCAAATGGATCTGGAGGATGGAGACAGACCTGTCCCTTTCTTCTCCCTCAACTTCCCGATCCAGTGCACTCTCTCAGGGATCGGAAGCATGGTCTGCGGTTTCATCCCCCCAGGGAGAGGGCTCGACGTTCCACCTATCTTCCTCCAAGGAGGTTGATGTGGAGAGTGTCAGACCAGATGAGACTGCAGATTCGCCACCCCAGTCTATCCAGTACAAGGAGGTAATGTAAGTCATAACTCATGCGGTTGCCAAATTGAATATTGACTGGCCCACCGAGAAACAGAACGAGGGTCCTAAGGGCAATCTGGACGAATGCTTTTTGCACTCGTCGCTACCTCCACTGTGGGGCCTTTCATTTTTCACTGATCTGCCTACCAAGGTGTCTAGATCGTGGGGGAAACAGTTTTCACCCTGTCTCTTCAGCCCATCCACCATCAACTACTCTAACGTTATGGGGCTGAAGGAGCGCAGTTATGGGGCGATGCTCTGGGTAGAACGGATGCTTGCGGGCTATCTGTCTCCCAGTACTGCATCATCCTTCAAGGCCCCATCATTGCCCTCCAAGCCGCTTTGAACCTCTTTGGCTTTGGTGGGCAAAACGTACATGGCAGCAGGTCAGGCTGGTGCTTGCCTGCACACTATAGCAGTTTTGCAGGCTTACCAAGCTGACCTGCTGAAGGAGCTGATGAGGGTGAGGTGTGAGACATCAAAGAGCTGCGTCGGACCATAGCCGTATACCAGCGTCGGACCCAGCCATATACCAGCTTCTCGTACAAAGAGTTTCAAAAATGGAGCATCACCTCTCGTGCTCCCCCACAGAAAGATCTGGAGTTGGAGTGGCACTCCGGGTCAAAGTCTTCGAAGCTGAAGACTGATCTGCGGACCATCCTTTTGGCTAAGAAGGCTTCAGCTAAGAAGTCCTGATGCCTGTGGCCCAGGACTTCTGATGGTAGGCCCCTCTGGGTAAGAGTGGTGTACACCTCATCATACGGTGCCCGTCTCTCCTAAGTGTCTTCAGGAGATTGGTCTGTGTCCACCTGGAAACATAATGGCTCTGGGAGGCTCACAGCCTCTGAGGAGGTTATCAGTGCAGCACTGAGTTGGCTGCCTAAAGTATTCCAGAGGTTAGTCTCAAGAAACTGATTCCCTTACTAGACTATCTGGCAGCTTCTGCCATATTTGTCTCAATGGTCCTGCACTATAGAAAGAGGCTACAAAATTCAGTTTGGTTCTCCTCTGCCTCATTTCATCTGGGTCATTTCCACTCTGGTGGGTCCCTAGCAGGCTCTGGTTATGGAACAGGAAGTAAACACTCTCCTGAGGAAGGAGGCCATAGAACGTGTTCCTCCCCTCGACAGAGAGTTCGGGTTCTACAGCCGGTACTTCATTGGTCCCAAAAAGGATGGGGGTTGCGTCCCATTTTAGATCTTCGTCAGCTGAACTGTGCTGTCATGCGACTCAAGTTCAGAATGCTGACACTCAAGCAAGTCGTGTCTCAGATCAGGTGGTTTGTCACGATAGATCTAAAGGATGCATACTTCCATGTTTTCATCCTTCCACAACACAGGAAGATCCTGAGGTTTGCTTTCGGTGGTGAAGCTTACCAATATCGTGTTCTTCCTTTTGGCCTTGCACTCTCACCCCGCACTTTTACCAAGTGTGTGGATGCTGCTCTGGCTCCTCTGCAACTCCAGGGCATCCACATACTCAAATACATCGATGATTGGTTGATACTAGCTCAGTCAGAGCAGATGGCGGTTCAGCATTGAGATGTCATTCTTGCCCATATGAAAGAGCTGGGGCTAAGGCTGAACGCCAAGAAAAGTGTGCTTTCTCCATCACAGAGGACTTATCTAGGCATGGTGTGGGATTCAACGATGATGCAGGCACATCTTTCTCCTCATATCGATGCGATTCTCATGGCCGTAAAAAGAGTGAGAGAAGGCCTGTCACGCACTGTCAAACAGTTCCAAAGACTGTTGGGTCTGATGGCAGCTGCGTCCAATGTGATACCTTTTGGCCTGCTGTAGATGAGACCCCTGCAGTGGTGGCTCAGGATCAAGGGGTTTTCCCTGAGGGGGAACCTGCTTCGCATGATCAAGGTCATGCGACGATGCTTACGTGCCTTAGACATGTGGACGAAACCTTGGTTACTGTCTCAGGGCCCGGTGTTGGGGGCTCGTTGTCGTTGCTTAACAATAATGACCTGAGCTGATGCCTCACTCACCAGCTGGGGACCAGTCATGAATGGCGGCTCTGCCCAGGGTCTGTGGAGTGGCCACCAACTCACATGGTACATCAGTTGCCTGGAAATGCTGGCCATGTTTCGTGCACTGAAATACTTTCTCTCGGAACCTGAGAGGCCATCATTTGCTTGTTCACACTGACAACACATCAGTGGTCTCTTACATTGACCACCAGAGGGGTCTGTGGTCATGCTCCCTATACAGGCTGGCACACCAGATCCTCCTGTGGGCCCAGGGGAAACTCCTCTCCCTGAAAGCAGTTCACATCCTTGAGCACCTCAACCAGGGAACAGATATCCTGTCTCAGGCAGGGGGCTCCATCTTTCACCCCCGCCTGGAGTTATGGAGACTGTGGGTGTGGCCCTTGAGGGGGCACAGCTCATTGCTTCAGGTCTCTCAAACGAGGTTGTTGAGACCATACTCCAGTCCAGAGCTCCCTCCATGAAGAAACTGTACACCCTGAAGTGGAAGCTTTTCAATTCTTGGTGCGACAACCGTCAGCTGGACCCAGTTAACTGCCCGGTTGGTTCAGTGCTGGACTTTCTGCAGGAGCGGTTCTTCACAGGGTTATTCCCCTCCACCTTGAAGGTATACATGGTGGCTATAGCTGCATACCATGGCCCTCTTGGTGGACAGACTAAATCCAGAAGAACTGTGGCCGTATCTCCAAGACGCTTGAAGAAACCTTCCTGCAAAGCTACCTGAAAAACAATGTGCATGTGCACCGAGGGAAAAAGCTGTTTTAAATGCAAAGGGAGGTCACACAAATTATTGATTTGATTTAGTTAATAGAAGTTAATTGATAATTAAAATCCATTTATGACAATATTTTTGAAAGCGTCCTTACTTTAAAGCATATTTACACAAGTGCCTGAAACTTCTCACAGTACTGTAGCTTTGGAGGCAGGGTTCTTAAAATATCTTGAAGACTTTTCTACTGGTCTTCTGGATTTAGTCTGTCTCAGTTTCATCTGTTTCTTCATGTAATCACAGACAGGTTTGATGATGGTGAGATCAGATTTCCATGTGGAGCACTGGCTGTTGTCAGACTGCTTGTGCATTCAAAAATCTCACTAGATTATTCAAATCAATGGCAAAATGAATGTTTGGAAACGTAAACTGATATTTTCTATTGACATACTACAGCAAAAGATATAAATAACTGGCCGTACACAATTCTTTGGGGTGAAAATACTAACGTGCCCAAGACTTTTGCACAGTAGTGTATATATATATATATATATATATATATATATATATATATATATAAGTTACTTATTATGCCTCAAGTAGATTTTCATCTTCAATATATGGTTAAGAATGAGAAAACTATATCTAAGGAGGTTATTGTTCAACAATATCTAGACCTAAATTACTCTTCAATGCTCCATATCTTCACAGATGGTTTCAAAGATCCTACATCAGGAATTTCAGCTGCAGCTGTATATATCCAACGATTACAAGTTAACGTTCAGAAAAGGATAACTAATTATGTATCTGTATTTACAACAGAGCTTATAGCAATTTTATTAGCTGTTCAATGGGTGGAGGAAGTTAAGCCTACAAGGGTAGTCATTTGTTCAGATTCCTTGTCAGCTTTAAATAGTATAATGAGTGAACAATCAACATCAAGAAAGGATTTAATCTATGAAGTACTTATAAATCTGTTTAGGATTCAGGAAATTGGTATAGTCTTGAGATTCCTTTGGGTACCTGCACATGTAGGAGTACAAGGAAATGAAATAGTCGATAAATTGGCTAAACAAGCAATGAAACATATGAACATTGAGGTACAAATTCCACTGAGTAAAGTAGAAATAAAAGGAAGACTTAAAAAACACATGAATAAAAAGTGGCAGGAAATGTGGGACAGGGATTTAAAGGGCAGGCACTTATGCAATATCCAAAAACAAGTTGGCAAAGGGAGAATATGTTTTAACAATAGAAAAGAAGACATAATTTTTACTCGACTTAGAATAGGACATTCTGGTTTAAATAATTCATTATTCACAATAGGGAAACATCAGTCAGGATTATGTGATACATGTAGTGAAGCAGAGACTATTGAGCATGTACTTCTATATTGTGCAGTATATACCAAAGAAAGAGAGTTATTTAAGAAACTGAGTAACATAGGAGTAATTTCACTATATCAAATTTTTTAAGTTGTGCCTCAGGGCAGACAAATATTATGAGAGAAATTATTAGTTTTCTGAAGATAACAGGTTTAGAAAATAGAATTTACATTTTCTTTTTTTTCTTCCCCTCTCCTTCCCGTTAATGCTTCACACTCCAGTCCAGTTGGTGGCGGTAATACACCACAAGTTGGCTTGTCAACCGCCATTAAATCTTACAAGAAGAAGAAGAAGTAGTTACCCCTAGCGCCATAACCACTGATCTATAATAGAGAGTCAATATATATAGATCAGTGGCCATAACACAGCTTTGGAATCTTCTGAGGTGAGATAATTTGTATATTTATACGATTATAAAAATACAGCTTGTTAAAACAACATTTTACAGTGTCATTTCTGTGTTGTTTTAATCTGGTACAGCTTTATTTGTGCGTCTTTTCTGGCATCTGCTAACTGAAATAAACACTTAGCCTAGCAGTAGGGTTGCCAAACATTCCGAATTATCACAGAATTGTCCCGTAATTAAGACATAAATTTGTCCCGTGTACGCAGGCATTCGCCGTAGGACCACCCAAAACAATACGAATAACAAACTCTGAATTGATAATAATTGATTTTTGGACACATCATTGTTTGGTTTTCGAACGTTTGCTGAGGGCGCTAAGACCCAGCAGAATCCTCAGCCGGCAGGTCACTCCCGCGTCACAACGAGAGGTTGATGAGAGTTATTATCCTTTATTATGAGATTTATTATTATTGGTGTCTATGTTGTGATAAATTTACAAACCCATCTCCCAAGTTGTTACTACACGACTGGTTTAGAATTAATTCTTTTTGGAAGAATCCTTTTTGGGGGGGGGTCGAAGAAAACTTTTTCCTGAGGAAGAAAATTTTGTACATTTTAAAAATAAGTTCATTAATCTGGTGCACTTTCAGAGTTCTAAATTAAGATCTCTAACCCATGTTCAGTGTGCAAATTGAATGAAGAAAAAGTCTGTGCATTGATTTGTGACTGAACTTCGAAGGGACTCAACATTCTGTTTTTGTCAGTATCATTACATTACACCAAGGTACATTACATTTACATTGGTGTTTTAAAAGGCCAAACAATGAATTAAAAAAGTGAATCCAATTAAGTCAAAATTTCTTTTGGATCTATTTTGCCTCCATTTCTGCTTAAAAAAGTGGACCCTGCAATTGCGTAGCTAGTCACCAAGTTAGTGCCTGATGAAAAATTAAGCTTTTCATCACTTTTTTTTTTTCATCATGTCGGAAAACTCTTATCAGAATATTATATAATGGCCACTAGGAGGTGCTCTAGATGTACGTTTTCCTTGATCAGAATCAGAATCAGATCGGTTTCCCCTGAAGAGTTGTCTGAGAGAGTCAAGAGAGTGAATATGTCTGAAACATGAGAATGCTTTATATTCACAAGCACTTCAAATACAAAGCATAAGCGTTTACCACGTCTTGCTCTGTTGTACTTTGACAGATGTGTGTGCTGGTTAATGCCTCTGATAAATGTTTTCCTCAGCATATAACTTGCATTTTGTGGTTATATACTTATCTGTCAAATGTTAGAAAGTTTAGAAAGATATAATACTTAGAATATGTAAATTCATTTTAAAACAAATGAAATAACTTTACATTTCGATAGATGGATAAACATAACATGATTTAAGTGTGTGAATTAATGAAAGCATCAATTTAATAACTGATTTATTTTTGATTTTGGCAGATCTGCTCCTCCAACCACACAGCACTTTACCAACAGTCCAGCTCCTCCCACAACAGTTAATGAAAGAACGCTGAAAACATGACTGATCCAGAACCCTGCAGAATAAAGCAGGAAAATACTGAACAACAAATTGGTTGGTGTATATTCTTCATTCTGAATAATGCTGAATTTAGTTTATAAAACTTCAAGCAGAAACATCATAAAAGCTGTGAAATAACAGTTAAAGCTGCAGTACAGGAAATATGTGAAGTTACAAGTTACAGCGGTTCTTTGTTTTGATGATTACATTGAGTTGAGGCTCAGCTATTCAGCATGATGAATATGATGGATTGTGGTGTACTGGCACTTGTGATTAAAGGCATTAACAGTGCATATATCAATAATGCTATCAAAACTTGCCCCTCCAAAAAGAAAAGACATACTGTAAAAAATGAAAAGAATAACATGAGCCGGTATTGTCTTCAACTGTTGTTTTGAAAACAGTCATTTTAAAATAAATAAACGCAAAAAGCTTACCATTTTACTTTGTTTTTTTTGTTTTTTTTTTGAAACACTATATATACTAAGACAATAATTGGTAGATATTTTTGTTCATTTTAAACCAAAAAACTCTGTACTGCATCTGGAAAGCAAATAATGTCCAGATAACTTTCCATGAACTGGGCAGCAAATAGAGCCTAAAACTTTCAGTATGGTTCACTCGCATTGCGTTAGTTGCTAAGTTGCTAACGCTATGGGGGAACTCTGTTTTCTCCGAATACTGAAGCGTGTTCATTTGAATTTGTTCATATCTGTACATCTGACAGGCAAATTGTGCCACAGCCATATCACCCTGCAGCCCAAGACTGGTTGCCCACTGAAGCTAAGCAGGGTTGAGCCTGGTCAGTACCTGGATGGGAGGTTGTCCAGTGGCTGCCGTTGCATCATCCAAGTGGATGCTGCACACTGGTGGTGGTTGAGGAGAGACCCCCCACATGATTGTAAAGCGCTTTGGGTGTACGGCAATACACAATAAAGCGCTATATAAATGCATCATTCATTCAAATGTAATTTCGGCCCACAAAAAAAGCCTAAATATGCAGGCTTTTGCACCACATAGTTCTAGAGAACTAATTTTCCCACCAGGCCATTTTCCTAGTTGCACTCGCACCGGCAGTAGGAAGCGGCCGACAGTGGCATCTTTAAGCGCGGCATTTACAAACATCAGCAACCAACGGATGGAGGACGATCTAAAATAGCATATTTTTGGTGGTGGTGTTTGTTGTTTGTGTGGCACATGCAGGACTTTACTGGATCCATCATATGAGGATTATGAGCACGTCACTTGCATGAGCCATGCTCATCGAGACTGATCGTTTGTTGCAAGAGCGTGCTTCTCTCCTCACTGTGCTCACACCCCGCTTTTTTCTAAAAGCAGGGACACACCAAGCCGGCTTCAATAACTATCAGCGACAAAAGCCAACGGTGCTGTCGCCTTGCGTCGGCAACTTCTGGAACAAAAAGTTGCACTTGAACTCACAATGCATGGACTACAGCAAACTAACACATGCATTCTGTGCCTGGAAAGTTTGAATGTGAGAGGGTGACTTACCAATATACAGTCTTACAGTCTGTTCCATCCTGAAGTTTGTCCATAGTACTGAGTTACTCAAAACGACCAACCTTTGGCCTCTCTTGCTAAAGACTGCCCTCCTCCTGGATATTATGTGATCAGTTTCGTTTTTGTATTTATTTATATCCGGTTCACAGTTTTTGCAACCATTGTTTTTAAATTTTGAACATGTAAAATATAGTTAATCAAATATTTAATAATAGTTCTCACTACAAAACCTGTGCCTGTAATGTTTTTAAAACAATAATTAGATAATAAATGTACCCAATTCAAATGAATGCATCAAAATGTTTATACTTTCTACTGTTGTCTCAAGTTTCACATGTACTTTTCCTTTCACATTTATTTTTCTTTTAAGATTTTCTGAAAACTTTTTTACTAAACTTCTTTAATTTTAGGCCTGATAGAAGAGAACAAGGAGATTCAAGAACTGATTGAGAACCATCATGTCAAAAATGAAGAAACATCCTGGAGTTCCTCATTGAAAAGAAGAGACAAAATATGGCCTCAGTGTGAAAAGAGTGTCTCAAGAAAGCAAAATCTTGATATTCACATAAAATGTCATCTTGAAGGGAAGCTGTACACATGTGATCAGTGTGAAAAGACTTTCACAATAAAAGGAAACCTTACGAAACACATGAATATCCACACTGGGGAGAAACCATACACATGTGGCCAGTGTGGGAAGAGCTTCAGACTAAAAGCAATCCTTAAAAAACACATGAATATCCATGCTGGGGAGAAGCCGTACACATGCAGTCAGTGTGGGAAGAGCTTCAGACTAAAAGCTACCCTTAACAAACACACAAGGACCCACACTGAAGAGAAGCCGTACACATGTGATCAGTGTGGGAAGAGTTTCAGACTAAAAGCTACCCTTAACAAACACACAAGGATCCACACTGGAGAGAAGCCGTACACATGTGATCAATGTGGGAAGAGTTTCAGACGAAAAGAATACTGTGATGCACACCTAAAAACCCACACTGGAGAGAAGCCGTACACATGTGATCAGTGTGGGAAGAGTTTCACACAAAAAGGAGCCCTTAATGTACACATGAGGATCCACACTGGAGAGAAACCACACACATGTAGTCAGTGTGGGAAGAGTTTCAGACTTAAGCAAACCCTTAATGAACACATGAGGATCCACACTGGAGAGAAGCCATACACATGTAATCAGTGTGGAAAGAGTTTCAGAAAATATGGTGGTTTTAAAAAACATCTGCTTACTCATTCTAGAAAAAGACAAGAAAACTGTCACCAAAGCAGAAGAAAAGTTTTTAGGGCAGATTTCCTGAAGGACCACCTGATAGTTCATACAAAGGAGAAGCCTTACATATGTTACTTATGTGGAAAGAGCTTTAGTCAGATGATTTCATTAAAGATACACCAGAAAAAACACAGTGGCGTGAAGGATCATGCTTGCTCTGAGTGTGGGAAGACTTTTTTTACATATGGTGCACTGAAAGTACACCAGACAGTTCACACTACAGAAACACCTTACAAGTGTTCACACTGTGACAAGAGATTCAAACGGGCAATATATCTGAAAATACACGAGAGGATCCACACTGGAGAGAAGCCGTACACATGTGATCAATGTGGGAAGAGCTTCAGACTAAAAGAAATGCTTAATCAACACATGATTATCCACAATGGAGAGAAACAACACACATGTGTTCACTGTGGGAAAAATTTCGGACAAAAAGGAAACCTTAACAAACACATGAAAATCCACACTGGAGAGAAGCTACACACATGTGATCAGTGTGGGAAGGGTTTCATAGAAAAAGGAAACCTTAAAGAACACATGAACGTCCACACTGGAGAGAGGCCACACACATGTGATCAGTGTGGCAAGAGTTTCACACAAAAAGGAAGCCTTATCAAACACATGAAAAGCCACACTGGAGAGAAGCCACACACATGTGATCAGTGTGGGAAAAGTTTCACATTAAAAGCAACCCTTAATGATCACATGAGGATCCACACTACAGAAACACCTTACAAGTGTTCACACTGTGACAAGAGATTCAAACGGTCAAAATATATGAAAATACATGAGAGGATCCACAATGGAGAGAAGCCGTATACATGTGATCAGTGTGGGAAGAGTTTTGCACAAAAAGGAAACCTTAACAAACACATGAATATGCACACTGGTGAAAAGCCTCACACATGTGATCAGTGTGGGAAGAGTTTCACAAAATCAAGTGTTTTTAAAGTTCATCTGCGTACTCATTCTAATCATCACCAGAAAAGACACAGCGGTGTAAAGGATCATATTTGTGGGAAGACTTTTTTGACTGATAGTGAAGTGAAACAGCACCCGACAGTTCACACTACAGAAACACCTTACAAGTGTTCACACTGTGACAAGAGATTCAAAACATCAACACATCTACAAAAACATGAGAGGATCCACACTGGAAAGCAGCCGTATCACTGCCATTCATGTGGGAAGAGATTCACTCAATTATCTTCTCTAATCTCTCATAAATTACATGTCTGCATGTCTGAAATTACAGTAAGTAGTTGAATCAAGTAATTATTCTGATAATCGATTAATCGGAGATTAATGATTAATCAACTAATCGTTGATTATTTCACAGATTAATCAGTATCTTTTATTGATCAGCTTTTGGAGTTTGTTAAAATTTTGAGTTACACCCATTCTAACCAATAAATAAAGCAAGGAAATCACTTTTTGAAAATGTCTTTTTTATAATCTTTGAGTAAACTGAATTATCCTCTTCAGGTCTTCTGTCCTCCTCAGAAGTCATCAGTGCATCAACTTTGCTTAGAATTGAAACACAAAAACATAATGGCATTCCACAACACATAGGAGGCTAAAATATTAATCTACAAACTATTGTTACTTAGATCCCCTTGTGACTGGAGATCCACACAGCTCTAGGGCCAAGTCCACATACTGAGCCATGGTCCACCTGGGGTCACCCCCTGGCATCAGTTGGCTGATGTCATTGTCCAGTCCGCCCCAAAAACACTCCTGTAAAATGACTTGGTGAGAGGTGAGAATATGCCAAAAAAAAAAAAAACAGTTTAATAGCTATGATACTGTTTTTTTTTTAGATATGACAGGAAGCACTGACATTTAACAATGCCTTTGAAAAAAAAAAACAGTTCATTTAAAAAATAAAGCATATAAACAAACCCAAATAGGAAATAAAAGTTATCAAATAAGCATGTGTCCTATTCTGTGTCCTAAACTCCTGAAACATTGATGTCTCATATTTTAGAGCCGTCAAAGCAATTTTGTAAAGAAATCAATCAAATCTGTATGTGTGTGAAAATATTCTGATGTAACCTCCCTTTGTAATAGTTAGTTTTTTTTTGTTTTGTTTTTAATTTACTGGTATTGTGTCGAGTAGTATGTGAAAACTGAGTATGATCTCAGTGTTTCTTTTTAAAACTTTCAGTTATGACTGGCTTTTACAAGTTTATGAATTAGGAAAAAAAAGATTCAGCTTTTGGAGCCATCTTTTGGTCAGACGCGGGAGTTCATTCGGCGCGACCCTCTCTGTACATTATGGGTATTCTCTTGCACACTTGCTATTGCGGTGCGTTATGCGATTGAATGAGTTCACTTGATAACGTCCATTATGGTTTCGGACACCACAACTAATGGCTGTTCCCACAAATATTGGGAATATTAAGGTTATGGGGGCCATCGCCTCGCAGTGATGACGTTACCACCAGCGCGCCAGTAAGCAAATTTCCTTTGGCGCGGATCTGGCCCATATCAACAGCTAAAGTGTGGCCCCCAGATTAGTTCGTGTTCACCGGCCCAAAACTGGTCCACATCTTTTTAGCCAGAACTGAACCTAAACAATGCCATAACCCAACCCAGAGTGAGCCAAATAATAAAAAATGATGTGGCTGATAAATGGACATTATATGGTATTCTTATATGGTTCTGTAAAGGACTGACGGCCCTTATGTGGCCCACATGTGGCTGATACATCAAAAGCCATTATTCAACCATATTTACACCACACCTTTTTTTTTTTAATACCCATTAAACAGTAAATCTTACACATCACATGGATAAAAGCGTCTGCTAAATGACTAAATGTAAAACATAAAACACAAAAATGGATTCGCACTCATTTTTAAAAATGTTTATAGTAGAATTTTAATAACAGAATTACAATACAAAACATAACATAACACGTATGACTGTAAATCAGCACTGCACACATTCTTTTCTACCACCCAAGACATGAGTGCTACTGTGAAGCCCTTTTTAAATTAGGAAAATTTTAGCTACTTTAATAGCAGGCTATTTTTAGACATAATAATAATATACATAATATTAATGAAAACATTAGGTGTGTAATGGTACCTCAGTTTTGAAATCACAGTTTCAAACATTTTTGGTACAGCAGATTGTTGTTGTTTTTTTGTTTTGTTTTGTTTTTTGTAGTGGTTTACTGAACAATTTGAAAGTGAAAGTGAAAGTGACGTGACATATGGCCAAGTATGGTGACCCATACTCGGAATTTGTGCTCTGCATTTATCCCATCCAAAGTGCACACACACAAACCGTGAACACACACCCGGAGCAGTGGCTCTGCCTTTAAATAAACTCAATTACAATTACAATTTTCTTAAGGATAAGAAATCTCAGCAATTGCTGGAGCCCTATAAGAGCACATTACTATAATTTTCTTAAGGATAAGAAATCTCAGCAATTGCTGGAGCCCTATAAGAGCACATTACTATATATTAAAGGCTGCAATTAACAACAGAGCACAATCTATTAAATTCAATTATTTTAGATACAATAACCAACACTCGAAGGAAAAAAAAAAAGTATGCGAACATATAAATTGCACGTTTGCACAATGCAATTTTCTAGCAAGCAACAAGCTGTGGACACTGAATGACTTGGCTGAGGTAAAGGTAAAGCTGTTTTATTGCCATTTTTCCGCAGCTTCAAAACTGATTGAGATTATGTGACATGAGCGTGTTTATTTCGCATTATAACTGGTTGTAGAATTTACCTAATCTCATGAATGTGCATATAAATAGTACGCCAAATAAAAACGAAAACTCGCGGTATAGATACGCAAAACGTTAAGTAAACGCTCAAAATACATTATTTGGGTAACACTTTACAATAATTAACACACTTTAATACACTTTAATACATTAACATTAACTAATGGAACCTTATTGTAAAATGTTACAATTATTTGTTATTGTAGCATAGACGTTCACAAAAACACTTAAATTAAACAGAAAAGCAAGCAAGTGCATGATTTGGCATGGCAGCCAATACAAATAATTAATAACCGTTTCCTTAAATCCTGCGTTTGGACCAGGCTCAGTTGCAGAATCACATCACTCTGTGCTTCTGAAATTATTATCTTTATCTATATAGTGTAGTAGTTAGCTATCTCTGTGTCGTACGTGGCCGCTTGTCAAGCATGAAAAACACATTTGACTTAAATTCTGAATACATTATCGTATACAGCATGCAAAGAGCGCTCCCTTTAAATTAATTGAAAACTGTCACTCATTCATCACGATCTTACAAAGATCCGTTTTAACCAATAAATGTGACAACACAATGAAACTTTTTTTAATGAAGTTAGGAGCATGATAGAACTCAGCGCTGGACAAAACGCGGTGCGTGCGTGGATTCCAACCTAAACACCCGTGATTGGCCATAGCGTTTTAGAAATCAACAAACATGTCTGTGATTGGATACATTTTCAAAATTTCAGTAATCCACCAAGAGGAATAAGGGAGGACACAAAAGCAACCAATAGCATTGTTGAATGGGCTGAGATGTGGACTGCCACTAACCTACCACACATGACAATAGCAGTAAAACCATAAACCATAAGTTAACATATTCCATGGTGTGTCATAGCCAAGCCACACATGGCTCTCGTTTGTGTGCTGTCATCTGGACCATATACCTCAAAACAAATTGCCATCCAAAAGAAAATTCCCTCCAATTCTAAAGCTATAGCAAAACATATATGGGGAAAGTTTGGCCCATATGTGCTCAGCCATGCCATACCTAGGCCAAATGCGACAGCTATCATCCATTTTTGGCCCAAACGTTCTTGCTATCTGGTCGCTCTCTCACTCTGTCAGGAAGTCTTCTGAGGTGAGCTGTTCATATTGCTTTGTATATTTACACATTCATGACAAATTATTTGATTATGTGCTATTTGTGCATCTTTTCTAGCGTCTGTCGATGTAGTATTTAACACTAATGTAGAAATAGAATTTATAGTGTAACGTTAGCTGTCAATTTGAGGAACTGAGCCATACTGAAAGATACTCTGACATGATCTTACATTCAAGTCACTTTATAAAAGTTGCTAAAAACAAAGCTAAAATGTTTTAAAGGATTATTAATGTTTTTCCCGTCTTCGATTGTAAGAAATAATATAGTGCAGTTTTATCATAATTTTCAGAATATATCCTGACCTGACTCATATTATCTGAAATTATCTGATTATAGATAAAACAATAATCTATTTAATGTCAACAGCTTCCGTTTTCAATGTATGTTTTCTAATGTATTAGATCGCTTCTAAAGTGTAACTTTACACTCATTTCATTGGTGTAACTGACTAATGCATTAAACTACATGATCAACACTTTAGAGGTCTTAAAGATACACCTCACTTAACTTTAATCATTTTGTTGTAGTCTGTGAAAAAGATTCATACAAAACAGTAAATAAATAACCAATGAACATATATACAGGTATTTCAGTTATTTTACATTTTGATAGATGGTTAGTTAAATGCTGAATAAATACTTTACTCAATAATTGATCATTTTTTTTTATTGTTGAACATATTCTCCTCTTCTCCACAGGAATTGACCAATAAATGGTGGATCATTTTCATCATTTTACAAGTGAAGAAATAAAGCTTAGAGAACATGAGTGATCCAGAACCCTGCAGAATAAATCACAAAAATACAGAAAAGCAAGGAGGTAGGTGTTTATTCTTGATTCTTTATTAAAGGTTCAAATGAACAACTTAAATTAATAATAGTTATCTTAGACATGCAAATCTGCATTGTGTGCACAAAAAAATAAGTTTCACAATGCTGCCTAAACATAGAGACCAGTCCAATCAAGTGGTTCCAGGTCTTCATTCATTCAACTTCAAAATTCGACCATGCAGTTTATAAATTTATTTGTAAAATTTATACCAGTTGTCAGATTTTTGTCAGAACAAATGCATTCTGACAGCACTAATTTTTAGTAATTAAAGCAAAGTAAGTTATCCTACATATAAACACTGTAATCTGTGAACTCTTTACCCGTTCTCGCTTTCATTTTAGGCCTGACAGAAGATAATGAGGAGATTGAAGAACTGAGTGAAGCAGAGGAGAGACATCATCGTGTCAAAACAAGTAAGAAATCTTTGAGCTGCTCACAGACTAAAAGTAATTTATTGAAAAGAAGTCTTTCACCTGCCCTCAGTGTGGGAAGAGTTTCAAAGAAAAAGGAAGCCTGATGAGACACATGAGAATCCACACTGGAGAAAATCTGCACACATGTGATCAATGCGGAAAGAGTTTTCAGATAAAAGCATACCTTAAGGATCACATGAGAATCCACACAGGAGAAGCCACACACATGTGATCAATGTGGGATGAGTTTCAGACAAAAAGGAGCCCTTAGGGAACACATGACAATCCACACTTGGAGTAAAGCCGTTCACATATGATCAGTGTGGAAAGAGTTTCAGAAAGTCATGCACTTTTAAAATACACCTGCGTCGTCATTCTGGAGAAAGACCATTTACCTGTGATCAATGTGGTAAAAAAATTTTGAGGTCAGATGCGCTGAAGGACCACCTGAAAGTTCATACAAAGGAGAAGCCTCACATGTGTTCTTTTTGTGGAAAGAGTTTTAGTCAGTTGGGTACTTTAAAATTACATCAGAAAAGACACAACAGTGTGAAGGAGCATGTGTGCTTTGATTGTGGGAAGACTTTTGTTAGAGATGCTGAACTGAAACTGCACCAGAGAATGCACAGTGAGGAAAAACCTTTCAAGTGTTTAACATGTGACAAGAGATTCAGTCGGTCACAATATCTGAAAATGCATGAGAAGATCCACACTGGAGAGAAGCCGTATCACTGCAGTCAATGTGGGAAGAGTTTCACTCATTCATCATCTTTACTCAGTCATACAAAAAAAAACAAATGTCTGAAATCATGAACGCATATCTGAATTCTTCTTTGGATCCAGCACGTTTAAATGCTACATTGTGTCCTCACCAAACATGACCCAATAAAACAAGCAATAAAATCTCTTCTAAATAAATCTGCTCTAACCAGCAACAACAAGTGACAACAAAAAACATCAACTGAAGGTGTTACAGTTATAAGAGTGAAGCGGAGTGGATTCTTATGCTCCATTAGCTTCCCCTCTTCAACTTATATCATTTTAATCCATGTTTAATCACCATTTTGTTAATCAGTATTATCTTTTATGCAGTGATGTAGTGTTAGCATGGTTTAAGTTGTTTTTGATGCTCTTTTTCCTACAAGAAATTATGTACAGTATGTATCACTCTTAGTTCATTTACTCTCTTTCGTGAAGGAAAGCAAAGCATATTTTTATACATGTAAATGTTCATTTTCTGTGTTCATATCAGCACAATTCAGCAGAAAAAGAGCAGTTTAAATAAAGACATAGCAGTTTGACTTATTGTGCAATCCCTTCTGTTCATTTTATATGATACACTATTTGCCAAAAGTATTGGGTCGCCCCCTTCTAATGAACAGGTTTGACTACTTTAGTAATTTCTATGAGTACAAATCTTAATTTTAAAGCATATAATGATATTCTAGGAAATTGTGTGCTTCTAATATTATAGCAACAGTTTGGACAGGACCCTTTTCTATTCTAACATGACAATGCCTCTGTGTATAAGGCAAGGTTCAAAAGAAAATGATTGATTGAGTCAGTGTGGAAGAACTTTTGACTTGTCTGGCATAAAAACCAAGTCCTAATCCTAGTTTAATACCTCTGGTGTGACTGTAAATGCAGACCTTGAGCCAAACTCATCACCAAACACCAATGACTTGTACATACACTATAGACAAAAGTATTGGGACACCCCCTTCTCTAGAACAGAAAAATGCACTTCCAAATCTGTGGCAACAACGATGGGAACATAATTCATGTATTTAAAAATTGTATTTCCATCTCTGTTGCAACAGTTTTGGAAGTGTCTAAAATGACTGTACCCATATGTACAAGTCATTGGTGTTTGGTGATGAGTTTTTGGCTCAAGGTCTGCATTTACAGTCACACCAGAGGTCTCCCCTACTTTCCCTCTTTTTCTTTAATTTATTGTGTAGAAACTTGTGAAAATTGTGTATTGATGTGAAACCTATAATCCGAGTGTTTGTTTGTAAAACTGTCAGTTATGACTGGCTTTTTGTTGGTGTTCAACAAGTGAGTTAGTAACACTTTACAATAAGGATCCATTAGTTAATGTTAGTTAATGTATTAACTAGCACGAAAAACAATAAAAGTAGGCCTATATTTATTAGAGTATTTATTAATCTTTGTTAATGATAGTTAATGAAAATACAGTCATTCATTGTTAGTTCATTTTAATTCACAGTGCATTAACATGTTAATAACTTTGATTTTAATAATGCATTAGTAAATGTTGAAATTAACATTAACTACGCTTAATAAATGCTGTAGAAGTATTAGTTCATGTTAACTAAAAGTAGTAACGGATGCCATCTTATGGTCAGAATTTATTCGGCGCGACTCTTACTGTAGTGGACATTAAGTGAAAGTGAAGTGACATGTGGCTAAGTATGGTAACCTATACTTGGAATTAGTGCTCTGCATTTAACCCATCCTAATGCACACACAGCAGTGAACACACCCGGGGCAGTGGTGTAAAGGATGGGTTGTTTTGTGCGTTCAAAGGATGAACAGTGTGGGAATGGAATTTAAGGGGGATACTTTCAAGGTTGCAACTGATGCAAAACAACATCACTATCTCTTGGGAAAGTACAAGAGAGTCTATTGCGTTGACCTTCAAGATAAGGTTGGAAACTGTTGTCGTTTGAGAAGTATTAGGTGCAGAATTCTGGCGCCACATTGATTATGAAACCTCAGAGATATTGCTAAATAAGGACTCAGCTTTTTTGTAATTAAAACGAAGTGCACCCAATTGGGAGGGGGAGCGAGCCTGGCCAGTTTGCTTTCTCTCTCACTTGGAGGGTTGTTCTTAAACCGCACCTAATTTTGAAGTATAAAAAAAGGGTTTCTTTCAGAAACAGTGGAAGCTCAGCCATTCTCGGACAAGTGTTGGTCTTCTACTGTGACTGAAACGGGCTCCCAGTCTTTTAAAGAGTGAAGATGATGGCACGGTTCTGAGGTTGTATATTGTTCTATTACTTGGCTTGGGGTTTAGTTTTAGTGTATGCCCAGATTTGTGTATTATTCATTCATGATTATTATCTTTTATCCATTTACTCATGATCATTCTTATATTAGGCACTGGTTTATGATTATTCTTCTTTAATGTGCTTATTTTTGATTATCATTATTCTTTTATGCATTTATGTATGATCATTATCATTATTATTGATATCAGCTGTGTATCAACAATAAACAGTTGTATTGCTTGATTAGTATGGTGTAAGGACCTTTTATTGGCACCTCCTCTTGCTGATTAGCACCACACTCGTCTCGCATCAGTTTTGAAAACAAACCTTACTAAAACAAGTGGGCAGCCATTTATGCTGCGGTGCCCGGGGAGCAGTTGGGGGTTCGGTGCCTTTCTCAAGGGTCTCACCTCAGTCGTGGTATTGAAGGTGGAGAAACTGCTGCACATTCACTCCCCCCACCTACAATCCCTGCCGGTACCGAGACTCGAATCCGCGACCGTTGGGTTACGAGTCCGACTCTCTAACCATTAGGCCACGACTTCCCCGTAAAATGCAGATTCGAATGCGTCAATAGGATTACAGTACGGACTTTCTCTTGCGCCACATTATGTGTATTCTCTAACCATCGGCTGTTCATCGGTTGTACATTCGTAATTGTGGTGCGTTATGAGACTGAATGAGTCAAAGACTATGCTTTAATGGGACTTTGAATTAGGGCTGGACAATAAATCGCATGCGATATTTAATGCGCATCTTGTCAGTGAACAACGGCTCTGTGTAGTAAATGCTGCTCCATGTGAAATCACGCACGCGATGGAAATTTACCGCTGATTACAGAACCGGCTTTACTGACAAGATGCGCATTAAATATCGCATGCGATTTATCGTGCAGCCAACTAATAGCTGTGCGCCCAACATTGTGTCTTGCAGTGATGACGTCACAGCATTGTGCGTTTTTGCACTCAGTGCAGCAAGTCTTCTGAGGTGAGCTGTTCACATTGCTTTATGTATTTACACTGGGTGTGTTTCACTCGAGTTTAAAAGTGAAGCTGCGGGCTCTTTGATCGCCCCCTGGTGGCTGGCTGCAGTACAGGTCATAAACCCCGCCCTCTCCATGTAAACGAATGGGACTTCAGTCAAAATAAAAAAATAAATTACACTTCCAATACAATTTTCCAAAATATGGTTTTGGTCATTTAAGGTAGTTGTTATCACGCTGATATATGTTCAATTGTTCGTTTTTGTGATAAGTTTGATTTTAGCTAGTAATTTTATGCTATAAAAACGGGGCGTGTCTTTATGGTTGATTGGATCTGCGGGAGTTTGGGCAGGAGGTTGATACCGCGGCTCCACCTCACGACTCTACTGCGCAGACTCTGGCTCCAAACGAAGCTCTACTGCGCAGACTCTGGCTCCAAACGAAGCTCTACTGCGCAGACTCGGGCTCCAAATGACGTCATTTACTCAAGATGGCAACGGCCATACTGAGATGTATTGGCTTCACTTTATATAGTGGAAGGAAGCGGAGACGCGTTGTCCATCTTTTTTTACAGTCTCATGACCAGGGCCGTTGCTAGTGGGGTGAAAGGTGGTGACAATTCTAGGGGCCCCCACCACCCAGGGGGCCCCACAAAATCCAGGAATTTTACTATATAGGCCCATATTCTGTGAATAATTCTAATATTTTATTAGTTGTATAACTGAGATATTATGAAAACCACAAAAAAGCATGCAATTTGGTTCCATGCTTGTATATTGTACAGTATATGATATGTGTGTGTGGGGGGGGCCCACATCAATATTTTTTCAGGGGGCCCCCAATCCTCTAGCTACGGCCCTGATCATGACTAAAGGTTCTTATAAGCAACATTTATAGCGGTCATTTCTGTCTTATTTTCATAGGATTCTGTGGTATTTGTGCATCTTTTTTGGTGTCTGTCGACTCATATTAAGGAACTGGGCGATGATTTTTGTGTATGCTGGTTTGTTTCGATGTTTGAAAGTTATTCTTACATGGTATTCAAGTCAAGTCACTGTATAAATGTGAAAGACTTTACTAAAACGAAGCTTAACGGTTTGGATGCATTTGAATGTTTTTCTTCTAATTAAGATTGTTAGAAATAATAGTACTATAGTGCCGTTTTATCGTTATCAGAATATGTCACGTGTGACTCATATTATCTTAAAGTATCAGGTTATTGATTAAACGATAATCTCTTTATTTCATGTCAACAGCTCCCCTCATTCGCCTCGTTAGATATCTTGTAATAATGCTCATTTCATTGGTGCAAGCAACATGATCAACAGTTTTGAGGTCTTAAAGGTACACCTCTCTTAACTTTAATTAACATTAATTTTGTGTAATTTTTATTTGAAAAAAAAAAATGTTTTATATAAAACAGCAAATAAATAACAAATTAACAAAAATACAGCTACGTGAAAAGCTAAATAAAGTTAAAACAATTGCAGACAGGTATTTTAAACATAACATATAATGTGTTACTCAGTATTTGATTTATTTTTGATTTTTGCAGATCTTCTATTCAACAAAGTAATTCACCAATGTTGGATTATTTTCATCATGTTAAAAGTGAAGATCAGAGAACAATGAGAAGATGAATAATCCAGAACCCTGCAGAATAAATCACAAAGATACTGCAAAGCAAGGCGGTTGGTGTTTGTTCTTGATTTATTAATGTTGCTGAATCACTCTCACAATTTTTGATGTCAGACACATTGGCTTTTTTAATCTGGTGTGAGATTTACTTGGGCAGTGTGAGAAACAGTATTTTATTGGACTGTTCTGCTTTTAATGCAGGTAGAAAATATTTATATGAAGTAAGCTCACTTAAGGACTTGTGTGGAGATCTCTCTGACAATGGATTAAACAACTTTGACTACTGGTCTCTTAAAAACTGTGCTCCCCAAGAAAATTAAATACAGCAAAGATCACTCACTGTGAGTGTATACACATAGAATTCTTTCAATCAGAACAGTGTACAAGAAATTCTGCATCTTAAACAGGCAAGGCTTAAAATGAAAATGATCAACTTTCGTGGCAAAGCAACCCTGCAAGGTTTCGTGAGTGTAACCATGATGATAATATAAAATTTCTACTAGTTGTCAGATTTTTATTGATATATATCTCTACTGGTAAATTGCCTACCTCTAGTCACTGGAATAATTATACATTAGGAAAGTAATAAACAAAGCAGTACATACATAAGTGAATTAGCGTTCTATTTAGTTATATTTCATGAGGTTAACTTATACCATACTTGTGGTCAGTCTGCACAAGATCAACATGCTTGTTTGCTTTGCGGCCCCTTTAAATACAAGACCAAGCATTCGAGCATCAGCGCATCCACGAATCTTTCTACAGCGTTGTTGGCAGGGAGGCCAGAGCAAATTTTGACGCTCTCACTGGCAGCTGTGTGAACACACGGTCATGGCATCTATTTTTTTAGTAGTTGTGAACACTGTAATCTTGACCTATGACCCTACGTAGGATAAGCAATTTGGAAATGGATGGATGTCAGAAAAAAGCTTAAATATATGAAAAGAATTAAATAAAATTGGTAAAGGCAATTACTGGCCAATCTCTTATAAACATGCTCTTATAAACACGCTCACGAGCACCCTTTTGAACGCTAAAATGATGAATGGGACACCCTACGGTCTCGTGGACTTAACGGACACACGCACACGGTGGCCATTGTAAGTCCGCAAGACCGAAAGTGCACATGAAGTGTTCCATTTAGGACAGGGCCAAAGGGCCGTAAATCCTCCCAACAGAAGAATTTTCCAGCTTGGCAATTACACCTTTCTCATTGGTCAAGCCAACCCTGAGAGGTGTGACTTTTCCCAGACTTTATAGAGCATCCACACAAGTTCCTCTTTCTCTGCGCTCACCTTCGTCTATGAAACTTACAGCCATATGCTCACTTTGAAAAGAGGACCCTCTCAACCACAACAGAGTCAAGTGTTTCTAATATTTCTGGCACTGATTAACAATGCTCTCCTGGATCAAATAAACCACTGGAAATATGTGGACAACATGACTATGGCCCAGAGGTGGACTTCTCATCAGCCCTGTACTCTCCAGCAGATGTTGAATGATCTTGGCATCTGGGAAGAGAAACATAAAATGAAACTCAACTCAAAAAAATGCAAGGTCTTACATGTTACCCACATGAAACAGATACCAGCTTGGCCATCACTTTCTATAGATGAGAACACATTGAAAATCTGTGTCTCTGTTAAAGTTTTAGGGGTTACCTTCTAGAGTGATTTGAAATGGGATGGTCAAGTGGATCACATGTTGTCCTCAGCCAACAGAAAACTCTCCGCTTTCTCCACAAAAGAAATCTGGTGTTTGAGATCAAGAATTGGTTATCATCTATAACAGGGTATGTGCGCCCTGTGTTAGCATATGCAGTTCCTGTTTGGCACAGTTTGTTGACTCCTTATCAAGTTAAAAGGTTGGAAAGTGTCCAGAAACGGGTCTGTAAAATCATACTGGGTCAAAGGTATCAAGGATATTCTGACGCCATTCCCCCTTCTTGGATTGTGCACACTAGCAGAGAGACGAGCCCAACTGTTTTGATTTTGCTAGGAAGCTATACAAGTCTAGTTTTAACTGACGATCCCCAGTTGTCGAACAGAAAAATACAGGAGATCACCTATTCTCTATATGTGTATTTTAAATGATTACAGATTTTAAAAAGTACTTTGTGTATCCTTATGTTTTTACTATTTTTTTTCCTTTTTAAATTTTTTTCATCTTAATATGGAGTAAACTGGTATTGACATTTTATTGTAACAGCAAAATAATTCAGTGTTTCTTAATGACAAACGTCCTTGGGTACCTCTTGTGATGCTGAAAAAGTCAATAAATAAATAAAGAATGGCTCTGTCCAAAATGGCACACTTGATATGCACTTATGGTCTCATGGACTTACAATGGCTGTCGCATGCGTGTGTCCAAGTCCACAAGACTGTAGGGTGTTCCATTTGTTATTTTAGGTTTCAGAAGGGTGCTCACGAGTCGTAAGTTATTAGAGTCAACACAGTGTTATTTCACGAAAGTGAAAAAGTGCGGACTCGTAGGAAGACCATGAGTGTATAGGGTACTATTTGGTACAGGGCCAATAACAGCAACTTACAGTAATTGCAATTTCAGCCAATTGAATGGTACTATCACTTTTCAGAAACTCCATGAAACTGCTTCAACTGCAAAGGCAGTGCAAGTATCATACAGTTTGCTAACTAGGATAGTGTAAGCTGTGGACCCCTTGATTAACAAGGTGAATTAGAAACTGATGGTTTGTTCAAACAGTTAACTTGATTTAATTTCCCCTGCTTCTATCTGGTTCTGTTCAACCACCTTCACTTCCCATGTACCCATGTGTTGTGTGTGTGTGTGTGTTTGTGTTCGTGATTTAGTACATAAAACTTTGTGTACAATACATTTGAGTTCTCTGGTTCTGATTCTGCCTGCAGATTATTGTCACTTAAATGATTCCTGATCTTGCTACATGCTCTAAGCACTGTACATGCTGAGAAAGGATTATTTCTCTGTGGCCACAATAAAATATCCCTTCTGAGAGTTGATAAATGATCAAAACTTGAGCATTCACTGGATGAACAGGTTAATTGACCGTAGTATTAATTCTGCTACATCAAGTTAATTCCATTAACTGATCCAAATATTATAATTACAAGAAGTTATGATGAATTATTAATATTTCTCCTTTGAGCTAATTTGCTACTAACCCTTTCTTACTTTCATTTTAGACCTGATGGAAGACAGTGAGGAGAGTGAAGAACTGAGTGAGGCAGAGGAGAAACATCATCGTGTCAAAACTAGTGAGAAATCTTTGAGTTGCTCACAGACTAAAAGTAATTTATTGAAAAGAAGAGCCAAAAAGCCTTTCACCTGCTCTCAGTGTGGGAAGAGTTACACAGTAAAAGGAACCCTGGCAATACACATGAGAATCCACACTGGAGAAAATCTGCACACGTGTGATCAGTGCGGGAAGAGATTTACGATGAAAGGAAGCCTTAAGGATCACATGAGAGTTCACACTGGAGAGAAGCCGTACTCATGTGATCAGTGTGGGAAGAGTTTCGCATACAAGCACAGTCTTAAACTTCACACAAGAGCTCATAGTGGAGAGAAGCCATACACATGTGATCAATGTGGAATGAGTTTCAGACAAAAAGGATCTCTTAGGAAACACATGACAATCCACACTGGAGTGAAGCCACACACGTGATCAATGTGGGATGAGTTTCAGACAAAAAGGATCTCTTAATGAACACATGACCGTCCACACCAGAGAGAAGCCGTTCACATGTGATCAATGTGGAAAGAGTTTCAGATAGTCATGCACTTTTAAAATACACCTGCGTCGTCATTCTGGAGAAAGACCATTTACCTGTGATCAGTGCGGTAAAAAATTTTATAGGTCAGATGCGCTGAAGGACCACCTGAAAGTTCACTCAAAGGAGAAGCCTCACATGTGTTCTTTGTGTGGAAAGAGTTTTAGTCAATCGAGTACTTTAAAATTACATCAGAAAAGACACAACAGTGTGAAGGAGCATGTGTGCTTTGATTGTGGGAAGACTTTTGTTAGAGATGCTGAACTGAAACTGCACCAGAGAATGCACAGTGAGGAAAAACCTTTCAAGTGTTTAACATGTGACAAGAGATTCAGTCGGTCACAATATCTGAAAATACATGAGAGGATCCACACTGGAGAAAAACTTTACATGTGTTCACACTGTGACAAGAGATTCAAATGGTCAGATTATCTGGAAAGACATGAGAGGATGCACACTGGATCCACACCATATCACTGTATTCCATGTGGGAAGAGTTTAACTCATTCATCATCTTTACTCACTCATACAAAAAACAAATGTCTGAAATCATGAAATCATGTCTGAATTCTTCTTTGGATCCAGCACATTTAAATACAACACCGTGTCCTCACCAAACTTGACCCAATAAAACAAGCAATAAAATCGATCTCTTCTATATCTGCCCTGACCAGCAATAAACAGCAACAGAAAAATGAAACCTGAAGCTGTTACAGTCAGATTCAGATCAACTCAAGTTGGAGTTTCTCCCAAATCAACAATATCCAAGTTTTATTTTTGTATGAGTTTACTTCGATATAATTCAAACTCTCATGCTTTATGATTTTTGTATTTTGTTCAGTTTATATATAAATTTCTTATAATAGTGAAGCTGAAGTGAAGTTATTAATGAGCAGTTTATAGTTAATCGGTATTATCATTTATGCAATTATTTAAAAAATGCTGAATAGAGTGTTTGCATGATTTAAGTTGTTTTTGATGCTCTTGTTCCTACGAGAAATTATGTACAGTATGTATCACTCTTAGGTAATTTACTCTCTTTCATGAAGGAAAGCAAAGCATATTTTTATACATGTAAATGTTCGTTTTCTGTGTTTATATCAGCACGATTCAGCAGAAAAAGAGCAGTTGGAATAAAGACATAGCACTTCAAATCCTTTTCTCTGTTAATTTTAATATGATATTATATAGATGTTTTGTTGTTGTAGCAATATTTCATATTTGTTTTTAAAATTTACTGTTGATTTCACCTCCCAGTAATGAAGTTATCACTATAGTGGCCTCACTCACTCAGCGTTTGGTCAGCCAGTCCAGTGTTTTTCACAGTGTATTTATGCAATCATGAAGTTTAATTTTCTTAACCAACATTTTTAAAGGAGTGATTGTTGAACTTTTTATTGGTTAACGGCTCTTAGTGTGCATATATATATAATTGCAATGAATAGGTCCTTTTCATTGCCATTAAAGTGAAATAACATAATATAAACATAGGAGTCTGATAAAAGATACCTTCAGACGGCAGATCACTTACTGTGAAATCTATTTTCTTTAAGGTACGTCACCAGTGTAAGCTTCACAGTGAATACTCCTACATCACTATTGTCAACTTAGTCCATAGTTACAACAAAAATCTTGACTTTATCTAGTGGTTATTTTGGGAAAAACGGTAGGCGTTTTCCCCCACTCTACCCTATCTTTTATTTGAAGCTTACGGGGATTGTGTAAGTAAAAACCTCATATTTCCCTACTTTTCCTCTTTTTCTTTAATTTATTGTGTTGAATGTGATGTGTAAAAAAAAACAAAAACAAAAAAAACTATAATCTGCGTGTTTGTAAAACATTCCATTATGACTGGCTTCTGTTGACATTAAACAACTGAATAGGAAAAAAAAAAATATTCACCCTTGTCAAAAAATCCTAAAGGATTCCAATAGGAAAATTGTACAGGATTCTAACTGGAATTTCTATCATATTTTGGAACCATTCCTATAGGATTCCGATAGGAATAGTCTTATAGAACACGACATAAATATCCTGTAGGATCATTCCTATAGGATTTATTCCAAAGGTGCACTTTTCCACTGTATTTGTTTTACTAACAAATAGTACATGCAGTTTGCTTAAATTCACCCTGATGTAGACATTGTTCATTGTATGTTGCACAATCTGCAGTAACATTGTAAACAAAATGGGAGGTGATTTGTGCTGCACACAGCATTACTGCAAAACATTTCTAAGCCACTGATAATGGATTGATGACACACACACACACACACACACACACAGAGAGAGAGAGTATGTAGCACTTGCATCCTCCAATGCAAATATCCACTGGACCAGACTCGAAAAGAATTGGGGAGGAAGAAATAAAGCTTATACCAGGAGACCAGAAGTTGAATATAAAAAATAACACTTTAACAATAATAATAATAATAGCAAATACAATCACATCACAACACAGAGCAATAAAACATCAAACAGTAAGTAGAATTTGATATCGTAAAGCAGTTTAATTTCCCTTTGAGGTGTATAATACTGTTCATTTCATGCGATAAATGTAATAAAGTTCAGTTTGTGTGTAATGTAAAAAGAGAGAGAGAAGAAATAAGTAACCAGTTCCAAGTCACTTAAGGGAAAACCGGGAAAAAGTATGAAAAATATTGTATCCAATATATTTCAAAGCAATCATTAATGTGCTGTCAATTGACCATATGCACGATTACTTCCTGGTTTTAGATAAGCCAGATCAGTCATTTCCTGTCGATTGTACAGTGCTGTAAGAGGAGCGCTCTTTGCTTAGTTTCTGTACAAAATCCATTCACAATTTGAAGAAAATTTTTGTTTATCTAAGAGGAATAAACGTTCACGTATACCATTTCAGGAATGACAAACGTGGGTGTTAAATATTACATGGGTAAATCTGCTAAATTGTTCAGCGACTCATTGCTATGATTGACATTGATAATGGAAGACAAGCCAATGTCAAAATATAACTAGTGATTCAAACTAAATTTAGAGTAGCAAAACTACAACACTAACAAGTCTGTGTTGACTTAATATATTTAGCAGCTTTTACAGTTAAAGATAAAACTTAAAAAATGTAGTTACTAAATTAAATCTAAAAATATTTCAAAATATTTAATGCATTATTTAGTTGTTATAGCATTAATAATGAACTTATTTCATTTGTAGTTAAGTAGTTTAAATAATTCTCCCTTATACGCTGTTGGTGTGGGGCATATTTATTAATTAATTAAATGACATGACATTTTGTGATTCCTGCACGTGCTATACTTTATACTTCAGTACAATAAAAGTATACAAATTTGGAGTTGAAATGGCAGCTGAGCTAATGAGTGATCATCTGCTGCCATCTACTAGTTATAATGATAATTGAATTATATCATTTTCATCGTAAAAGTATGTGTTTTTCGCTGTTTTTCCATGTCATCTTCATGTATGAAAAGTATATCTTTAAAGTGAATTTTACTGCACAGCTATAGAGTTGAGAAGGCAAGAAGAAGTGTTAAGTGTTTAAAATGAAAGAGTTGAGAAGTGTTTAAAATGTGTTCATGACTATGAAGGTATTAATTATCAATTAAGTTATTAATGATCAATAATACCATTATGATGTCATTTGGGAGATGGCATCTCTAGCTACCTAATGTTAGCCTAAACAGTAACAATAATGTTTAGTTGTCAGCATTTTAATGTACAGTTATGTGTCTAGGTACTCGACTGGGATTACCAGGCTCAGCATATAAAATTATGTGTTAAATAACATGAAACTGTATATTAATGGCATCATCTATCATTATTGTAATGCTATTATTATTTACCTTGTTGCAATTATTTTTTTCTCGATTTCTGACAAGAACGAGGCAGGAGAATCTCTACCTATATAACCACAACATTAAATCAGCTTTACCGGAAGTTTACGCTGATCTTTATGCTGAAGTTCTAAAGAGCGCTCCGTGCATATGGTCAATTGGTTACCAGGCAACGCAACAGGTCCTCTGGCTGACAATGGCTCCCTTAATTCTCTTGTCATGCACAGGGCCGGAGTGGGACTCATTTTCAGGCCTGGAGTTTCATGCCTTAGACCGGCCCACTTTGGGTTTTTTTTGTTTGTTTTGTTTTGTGT